>VKHL01000043.1:0-131188 GCA_015146655.1 Ochromonas danica | reverse complement strand
CGGTAGCTACTGTCCTGCAGGCACTCGCACGGCAGTGGAGTATCTGTGTCCGAACGGAACATACAGCAATGTGACGGGTCTGAGCCATGTGATGAACTGCACGGCATGTACTCCAGGCTACTATTGCGGCAGTCGTGGTTTAACAGCTCCCACGGGTCTGTGCCAGGCTGGGTATTTCTGCGGCGGGGGTAGCTCCGTCTCCACTCCATTCGACAGCAATGCCACTCACTACCAAGTGAGCTATATTGGGGATACCTGTGTGAAGGTGTTGAACACGACGTTGAATGATATGTGTCCTCCGGGTCATTATTGTCCTGCGGGAAGTCCATCTCCTATTCAATGTCCTCCAGGCACAAATTCATCTTCTCGGGGGTTGACGAAGGAGTCTGATTGTCCTTTATGTACGAAGGGTTATTATTGTCCTTTGAATGGTACAATCTATGCCACACGGAAATGTCTGGCAGGCTACTATTGTCCAAGCGGAACGGCTGTTCCTGTATTGCTTTGTACAGTTGGTGGGTATTGCCCTATTGGTAGCTCGTATCCTGATGCCTGCCCAGGTGGAACGTATCAGGATGAGGTTGGTCGTTCTTCTTGCAAACTTTGTCCTGCTGGCTATCTTTGCCCTAGTGGTACTGTCCGCCCAAATATTTCCTGTCCTTTGGGACAGTATTGTGTCGAAGGCAGCTATTATGGCACTTATTGTGCCAATGGAACCTATGGTGATAATTCTGGTCTCGTTGATCAAGCTGGTTGCTCACCATGTCCTCCAGGTATATATTGTGCTCATGGGGAGAGACTGACCAATTGTTCTGGTGGTTACTTTTGCAAGATCGGAATGGGTACCCCTTCTCCTCAATTTGATACCAGCAGTTATGATGATCCCAGCGTTCTTCTCGAAGTTTTGGAGAATATGGACGGTGGACCTTGTTATCCCGGCCACTATTGCCCTGAGGGGACTGTAACACCAGTTTCGTGTCCCAATGGCACTGTCAGGGCGAGTGCTTATGGTGTTAGTGCTGATGACTGTGGACCCTGTCCAGCTGGTTACACTTGTGAAGTGGGTAACCCCGTTCCCATTGCTTGCCCACGTGGAATGTACTGCCCTAAAGGAACTGCTGGATTTGATTGCCCCATCGGGACTTATAATTCTTTATTATCACGAGCCTCGTTGGATGATTGTTTGCTTTGCCCTGCGGGTTACTTTTGCAATGCGACGGCTGTTACTAATTATACACGTTGGCCATGCCCACTGGCGCATTATTGCTTGATTGGAACTGCTGATCCTCTCCCATGCCCTGCTGGAACATATCGAAATGCTGTTGGTGCTGCTAAACAAGCAGACTGCTTCGTTTGTCCTGGTGGCTATTATTGTTTGTTTGAGTCAAGCACGATTATAGAATGCCCAGCACATTATTATTGCCCCTCTGGGTCTTCGAACATTACTATCTGTCCCCCTGGATATTATTGTCCAGCTCGAACGGCCAATCCAGTTATTTGTCCCGAGTCCTATTATTGTCCTCTGGGCACAAGTATACCGAAACCGTGCTACTTCGGAACCTATTGTCCTGCTGGGACAGACTTCCCAATTCCGTGCCCGTTGGGTTATCGAGCTGTGTCAGTGCCTAACAATACCCTGTCCGTTTTAGGAAGCCTGCCTACAGCTTGTCAAGAATGTCCTGGAGGATATTATGGAAATGACCCGAATCGTTTGGAATGCTATCTTGGTCTACCGGGCTATTATTATATCGGTGGAGCTACAACGGACAAGCCAACCAATCTGACAACAGAAAGAGGTGATATTTGTCCGAAAGGCTACTACTGCCCTGCTGGTACTGAAACACCCATCAGCTGCCCTGTGGGTACCTATCAGCCTGCTGAAGGTGGCTATAATGCATCTCAATGTCTCTCTTGCCCTGCCAACACCTACCAGAATTCGGTGGGAAGTGGTAGTTGTCTGCAATGTTCCTCAAGTAGTGTAGCTGCGGTTGGCTCAACAGTCTGTCAGTGTGTAGGAAAGAATAGAATTTTCCAGCCAAGCGATGGCTGGTGTATTTGCCAACCAGGCTATGAATTTGTCGATAGCAACTTGATCGTCTCCTCGACTAGTGATGGCTCGTATGATTGTCAACCCATTGTTCGTCCCAGGTGTGCGACTTCTCAAACTCGTATGTATGATGGAAGTTGTGCAACTGATTCGTACTGTGATAACGTTTGTGGCTCGGGGGGAGGTTCAATTAGCGAGACGTTTGGTACTTGTATTTGTTCGAATGCTACCACTTTGGATGAAGCTTGTGATTCCACGTGTAGATCACAAGCTGTGCAAGTCAGTTGTGATTCTGACGGTTCTTTGGTAGAGTATGACCCTACCACTGGTACAAAAACTACACTCTCAACTTCTTCCTTAACATCTCAAGGTTCCATCGACTGTTCATATGAAGGGAAAGTTTATTCAATGGCGACTTCGAGTGGCAAGTTTGTGGGGTATTTTGGTGTTGGCAGTACTCTCAGTGGTGCCCGCCGACGGTTGACTGAAGATTCCTTTAGACCCCATTGGAAAGGTAAAGCCAGTGCGAATTCAACCAAACATGTAGAATCCTCACGATTCAATTTGACTGGCTTGCAAGAAGATTTCCCTTTTGAACGAGTGGGATCACGCATTCTTGCAACTACTACCGCCACAGCTTCACTGTCAAATCCTTATGTCACTATCTATGTCGGAGATTCGCTTGTTTTTGATGTTTCTAAAGATTCATACCCTGTTTACGTCAAAGATTCTCTACTCAATACCAACTCGGATTTCGATTACTCTAAATTTCGCGCACTTAAGGAAGCAGCTTCCACGACTCTATCCCTGACCTCGTTTGCATTCACCTTTACCGAGGCAGGCAACTACGTCTTCGCGATATCGTCAGATTCGGCGGCTATTACTATTGTTACAGTCCTTAACACATCTATCGCACAGTCTACTGCTGCGCAGTTTGTTGAGCCCTCGGTGAGCAATTTGATTGTGCAGGGTGTAAAGGCTGATGACAATGTTGTTCAGGCTCCAGATTGGAACTTAGTTATGGGATTGCTATTGGGAATGCTCGCCATTATTTTCCTTGTCGTGGGATTCTTGTATTATTTCAGAAAGAAGGCGTGGTCATTTCATACCAAAGTTGATGCTGGATATCGAAAGAAAAACAAAAAGGGCACGCCTGACACCAAAACAAGTAAAGGAGGAATCTTGCCAAAAGTGAAAAATAACAAGATTTATGCTGATACAGCTGAGAAGGATAAAGGAGGGGAGAAGGATGATCTCGAATCCGCTGCATTCAACAATGTGGACGAAGAAGTTGACTTTGACGATGAGATGCTCATCCCTGATCTGGCCAAGCATATGCAGTCACATCACGACGAAATTGACCGTCAGTTGTTGAATCAAAGCGACATGTTGAATAACTTGCAAGACACTTTGAAAAAGGAGGTCGAAGAACTTAAGAGCTTGTTGACTTCCACGGCCATGGACTTAGCTCTCAATGCGAACAATGACCAGCGCAGCAAGCGCCTCCTTGCCATTCTCTTGCAACTCAAAACTGATACAATAGCCCGTGGTACCTATGAAGATAACATGGATACGCAACAAAGTCGTGTTGCTGCTCTTGTCAGCAAAGTTGAAGATCTACTGAAACCCGGATCAGAGTTGCTGTCCAGCAGTATCGTCAAGGATATGGTCCAACAAGCTGTTGCTTTATCTGATCGTGACGAACAAATTGTTAACATTTATTCGCCCGCCTTGCGTAATGTCACTGATCTGCTGGCTCAAGTAAAAGATCTGGTGGTAGATGTCGTAGTTCCGAACATAAATGAAGAAAAGCGAAGACGACAAGCCGCGGAAGAATTATTCGATTCGTCAGTGCGAAATCTGCACGGTGCAGTCTTCCCACAGGAAGTTCTCGATTGCCTGAAACCCAGCCGTGATTCAGATCTTAAGACGGACATGGCTATCAATGATGTCTTATCTGTGCTTCGATCATTCAGCGATCATATTCCTCAGTTTCTTTCATTTATGAACGAAGCGGAGGGTGGGCTGTTGAGAGGATTGGCTCGTACGATGGAGAAAGCGAACCGGTCACTTGTGGAGAATGAAGAGGAGATCGCTAAAAAAGCGTTTACCGGATATCTCAATGATCTTGATGAAGCTCTCCGTGCCCTTAGAGCGCCGGTTGCCGACAGAGTCAAGAAAGGAGAAGTAGCGCGAGGTAGTAGCAAGAAGGATAGGCAATTGTTGCTAGAAGCAATTGATAGGGCATTAGGAGCCCTCGATGTCGCCCCAGAGCAAGACATTCAACAAATACTGGAGCCTCTTCTGGCTGCACTGAGAGGTGGGCTCACTGAAAAGCAACTTGCTGCTATTCAAAGCGAAGAAGGACAAGAGCAACCGATCGAGCCAGGTGCGGAGGGAGGCAATGCAGAGCAGGAGGTTGCCCCAACCTCGGAGGAAAACACAGTTTTGGATACAAAAGTTGTGGACACGCTGCTCAATAACGAAAGCCTCACAGCCGATCAGAAAGTTGATATATTGGACTCAGCAGAGAATGATCTCAAGGTCATGGACAACATCTTGGAACTTGAGCGTAAGAAGCAGGAAGAAGCTATCCAACAAGCATTGGAGATTGATCCGCTGTTTAATATTTCTAGCCTAGATGAAGAAGACGAAGAAATCGAGCAACAAAGAAAGTTCGAGGAAGAGCAACGACATCTGAAAGAGACGCTTCAAGCTCAAAGAGAAACAGAGCTAGCTCAATTAAAGGAAAGCGAAGAGGACACTGCCGAGGAAGTGAAAGTTAGCCCCCGCACGCAAGATAATAGCCTCGCTTCTGATATTGTTAAGAATGCTCGTTTGACGGCGTTGGCAAGATATTGGAGCATTCACAGTCGAATGAGCTACAAGGAATTGGCGTGCAAATATATCAACAAGCGGTTGAAGGCTCAAAAAAGCCTCTATTCTGATGGAATGGAGGCAGAGAAACTTTTCAACACCTTGGCGGAAATTGAATCTGAAGAAGACAAGAGTGTCGACAAGCTCAACGAACGCCTGCTAGGGGAGTTGGATGCTGGAGAAGATAATGAGCATGAGGCTAACCAAGAACGTCTGAAGAATTCAACTATTGATCTTGAGAAGGAAATGGGAAGCATTAAGCAGGAGTGTTCTGATCGTCTAGCTGGCCTAAAGAAAAGAGCAGAAATTCTTTGCAAAGCAATCAAAGCCAATCTCACAATCGCTCAAGATCTTCGTCATCAATCCATGAAGAAGGCTTGCAGTCGCATTGGTAAAGATAATTCCGAGGCGATAATGCAAAGCCTGGACGCGGAGACCTCTTCCCTTGAAATTCTTTTACAGAAGCTGAATGATGATGATATGCGCATACTGGACAATGAATATTTATTGCTTTTGCAAGCGTTGGATGACTGTCATCTGGGTCCGTTGTCTGAGAAGGAAATTGAAAAGCAAGGCCAACTGCATTTGAGTGTAGTTAGTAGTTTGCAAGTGCACGTATCCATGCAGACACGTCTTGCTATGACAGAATTCTCATTGCGCAAAGAGATTGAGAAGATGAACTTCATGACCGACCTTCGTGCTTCGAAAACGAGTAAAGAAGCGTGTGAGCAACAGTTGAAAGACTTCGACAATAAAAAAGATGCTGAAGAAGCGGCCCTAGCTCAACAGTTGCAAGACAATGCCAGCAAAGAAACTTCGGCGGAACTCAAGCGCCAGCGAGAGGTTGAGGTTAATTTTGAGAAAGAAAGGGCTTTGATGATTGCCGTGGTGGCCCACCAAGAGCTCAAAATGCAACTGCAAATGCACCGATCGCTGCGTTCTATTGAATTAGAAGTTGAGAAAGCTCTCAAAAGGAAAAATGAAGTGCTCATGAAGGAGATTGATAAGTTCACGACTGATCCGCAGGCTAAAACTTGGGCCATTCGTAAGATCGAGGCTGAGTCTGCAAGACAATACTTGGAAATGAAACTTGCCTATGATACTTTTGAGGAGGGGTTGGTTGTATGTGAACGTTATGCGACTGATGTTGTGCTAGGCGTTCAGCCAAGCACTGATTTTGTCTCCGCTTATTCAGAATACTCCTCTCTCTGTGAGCAGCATATAATGGAGGCGATTGCCCGATCTGAAGACTCAAAGATGAAGTCCAAAGCTAGCATGAGTGCAGCCCTCTACAAAGACTTCGAAGAAAAGCGCTTATTGGAGCTCGGGAGACCGGCTGCAGATCTCAAAAAGCTCTTTGACGATATTCGTATTCGCACCACCGAAGAGCATAAGAGCATTGACGTCGCGACCGCAGCAGAGCTTTGGAGAGTTCAAAGCAGCTATAGCGAGGCCATTTCTTCGAAGCTGGTGATTCATAGCGAGTATGCAAAGGATGTTGATGGTCTGGTGGCAGCTCATGCTGACAGAAGGAGTAGAATTATTGATGCTTGGCAAGGTGCCAGACAACAACTTCTCGCAGCAAAGAATGACGCGAAACTTAAATCGGAAGGTAGCGCAGTGTTGGCAAATATTATTACTGAAGATGCTAGCTTCCTTGGTCAATTGTTGGATGCGTTCAAGTCTGTGATAAGCAAGCTTGTTGGGCAAGCCAAGTCTGAGGATGAGCTGCGCCATTTGCGACACAAAATGCTCCACGATTCCGAGAAAATGGAGAAAACGTTTGAATCCTCTGAAATGGATCGCTTGAACGAGCTTTTGAGTACACAACATGGACGACTAGCAGATCTGGAAGATGCGGAAGCAGCGTTGGAAAGTGAAATCGATGGACAGCGTGTAGTCCTTGAGCACAAGCGCGATCAGGCTATTGATTTCCTCAAAGCCGCGGCAGAGGTCCGTCGAGATGAACGAGTTGAAGAATTAGTCGATGGTGGGATGAGCAAGGCTGAAGCTGAAAAGAAAGCACAAGAAGAGATGGTCGAGCGGCTCGAGAAGGACATGGCCGCCGTCAACAAACAATATGATCAACAGCTAAGAGAAGTTGAAAAGAAAGCAGAAGAAGCCACTGCTGCACAGTCCAACGTATTGAAAGACCAATTAAATGCAACTCAAAGTGCTATTGAAAATGACAAACCAGTCCCGGATGCCATTGTGGATTCTGTTGTTAACGCGCTGGCTCTTGAAAATGAAGCGGAGATGAACAGTGTCAAGAAAGATCAAGAGGCTGCACTTGCTCAGCTGGCATCTTCTTTGGAAACGGAGCGTGCGGAACGTGAGCGCGCTATTCAAAAAGAGCTCGACGGCATTGAGAAGTCTCGTGTGGAAGAGCTTATTTCATCTGGCACAGCACCAGAGGAGGCGCGGGATATTGCTCATAAAGAAAGAGAGGCAGCGGAGCGCAAGGCCCGAGAAGATCTTGACAATGAATTGAACCAAAAGTTTAGTACTCTCAAGAAACAAATTGAAGATCAATTCCAGGCCTTGTTGAATGATTTGGCGAGACAGTTGGATGTCAGCAGAGAGATTCTGCAGAAGGGTGTTACTCAAGCAACAAACGCAGAATTGGAGAAAGCCATGCAGAGTATTGAACAACAGAAGATAACTCGCGCGAAAGAGTTGGAAGCTCAAGGAATACCAGCAGAGCAAGCGAGAGCTATGGCTGAACAAGAAGCTCTTCATGCCCTCGAGAAGGAAAAGTCTTCCATCGGCCAATTCGTTAGGAATACAGCCGAAAAATTGAAGCATATTGCAGAAGACAATTTCGCAGATAGAGCTCGTGAGATCCGAGTTGCCAATGAAGCTAGCTTGAACGGGTTGCAAGCTTCTCTGGAACTAAAAAAGAAATTGCAGGCCAAGCATGTCGAAGAGCGACTGCAAAAGCGAAAGAAGCAACGAGTGGAACAGCTCGTTAAAGCTGGTGCAAGCAAGAAAGAGGCAGCTGCTTTAGCAGAGGGTGAAATAAGCGTCGAGGATGAGATACAGCAAGCGACCAAAGCACTGGAAGCGGAAACCGAAGAATTGATAAACTCAAAGAAAGCCGCGCTGGATAAATTGCACAACCTCATGGGCTCCGCTAAGGAAGAGCAAGCACTGCAAGACGATGCAGAGGCAATGGCGCTCCGTGCTGAGCTGAAAGAGAAAGAAAGACAAATGGTCGACATGGAGCACCAAAATGCTACCACAGTATGGGATGCAGCAAGCGCTGCTTCCAGAAATGCGCAAGACGACTTGGAAGCAGAGTTGCGCCGGCTGCGTGAAGAGCACGAGAAAACCATGAACAAGCTCAGCGATGATCTTCTTGCGAAAGCAACACGTGAGAAGAACAATTTATCTAAACGCTTGGCTGCCAAGAGGGATCGTCGTGTCGCGGAGTTGCGCAAAGAGGGCAAGTCGCCAGAGGAAGCTGCTGCTATAGTCGCCGCTGAAGAAGCCAAATTGATGCAAGAGCTCAGCGATACTTTGGATGCCGAGCGTGATAGAATTGTTGGTGAGAGACAGAAGGAATTTGTCGAAGCCCAATCCACTCTAATCGATCGCGAACTTAAGCGCGCTGCCGCTGCCGCTGCTAATGCCCAATCGAACAAGGATGACCTCCAAGCCAGATTGGCGAAATTACGGAAAGAGCATGATGATGAACTTAAAACATTGGAAAATCGCTTTTCTGCCAATCGTCAGCAACAAGAGAATGCTCTGAAGCAGCGCTTGGCTGAGAGAAAGGAGGCGAAATTGCGAGGAGCGTCTGACGCTAATGCCCGCAAAGAAATTGAAAATCAACTCGCTGAAGAGGAGCGCCAACGACTTCTTGCTCTGCAAAAGGAGGCGGCTGAAGAGGAATGGAGAGAAAAGGAACGGTTGCGTCGTGAGCAAGAAGAGCGGATGGCCGCGGTGTTGGAGGAAGCCAAGAAGGCCGAAATGGATGTCGCAATTGCGGCTGCTAAAGAGGCAGCCATGAAAGGCGTCAAGGAAATGCAAGATCATGCCCAAGCAGAACTGAATATGCGAGAAGTGCAAAGGCTTCGTGCGGCACACGAGGCCAAAGAAAAGAAACGCCAAGAAGAAGCCGCTCAGGCCCAGGGCCAAGGAAAGGATCGACTCGCCCAGAGACTGGCCTCCAAGAAAGAAAAGCGCGAACGAGAGCTAAAAGAGCAAGAGGAAAAGGCTCTCAAAGAACTCGCCGCGAGACAGAAATCGGAAGCAGAAGAAAAGGAACGCCTTCGTGTGGCCAAGTTGTCTTGGATGGAGAAAGTTCAGGAGACCATGGCCAAGTCCAAAACATTGGGACTTTCTCCCAGCGAGACGGAAGATTATTGCTTTCAGGAGACTCTTGGCCGCCGAATTGTACCTGACGTGCAGATGAATGAAGCGGTCAGCATTGTATTGAAACCTCGTCATGATCAAGCCATGACCGATCTATTGACAGCCAACTTCGATGAGCGCATGTCGGCCTTGAAGAGTGCTGTTGAGAAGGTGATTGAGGAAAAGTCGCATGCCAAGATTTCTCTCGTGGAATCTCTGGCTGCGAAAGGTGCTTCAGAGGATCAAATCAAGGCGGCCATGGTAGATCTGGATAAGGAATACAATCAGAAGCAGTTGAGTGTTGAAAAGGCGTCCACTCAAGTATTGGAACAGAAGCACATACAGTCCCAGATGAATTTGAAGAAGTCCCATTTGGAGGAGATTGCGAAGATTGTGGCCCTTTATACTGACCCGGAGACTCTTGCTCGCATCCAAAAAGCCTCTGGTGTCTCTCAGGAAGAGGCTTTGGCGGCTTACAAGGCCAGGATTGAGTCTGAAAAACGTGCTCGAGAGGAGGCCTTGAATAAGGAGCGTATAGAGTCCGAAGCAGCACTCCGTGCTAAATTACAAGAAGATATGGCTAAGATTCAGAAAGATTTGGAAGAAGAGCAGAAGAAGGCTGAGGCAGAGTTCGACCGCAAACGTCAGGAGATGGAAAGACAGAAAGAAGAGCTCCGCAAGAAGCAAGAGCAGGACATGGGCACGTTGGATCATTTAGAAAAGCAGCGTATAATGACTAACTTTGAGAAGGAACAAGCCGCGGCTCTGGAGGCACTCGATCGAGAGAAGCAAAACAAGAAGGCCAAACTCGCGGATCGCCTCAACCGTCGCAGAAATGCCGCTGTTGTCGTGCCAACCCAACAACCTTCCGAGCAGCTGGTTAAGAGCTCTGAAGCTGTTCTAGCCAAGGCAGAGAGTATGAAGACATTGGTCAAGTCTGCGGCTGCTGGCTCTACCACCGCGTCGGCCGCAGTATTGCCTGACCATGCTTTTAATGCTTTCCAGCAATCCATGCAGGTAATCGAAAGCAAGTTGGAGCGGATAGAGAAAGTTGTGTCGGCATTGGAGAAATCGGGCATTTCCAGCGCACTCGCCGCTGCTGCCGCGCCTCCCGTTGTGGCCCCTCCTGTACCTGCTCCAGCCCCTGAGCCTGAACCTGTCCCTACCCCTACCCCTGCACCTGTCGAGGTAGCCCCTGCTCCTCGACTGCCCAGCTACAGCGATCGCGACGAGCCAACTCCTGGAGAAAAGCTGGAACTCGTTGCCGAAGAAGACCTAGCAGTACAAGAGCGCGCTCGCTTAGACTTCGGCCGTCGATTGGCTGTCATGGTGGGCTTGAAGACCTTGGAGATCCGTGCAGCTGCCTCTCTCCCTCCTTCCACTGCCACCAACAATGCTTTCTGCAACAGCTACTATTACAGCGCGGCAGAGAACTGTCTCTTAGTTCACAACCAGCGCCTCTCTTCCTCGGGAGACTTTGGTCTAGTCGTTGTCCACGCTTTCTCTCACATCAAGGTGAGTTCTAATCTCTGTTTCTTGCTCAAATTGATATCATCAATGTTGGTGCTAATACTTGGTCTGCACAGGTGAACCCCGGGGACTTATCCAATGACAACGACCCGAAGTTCATGACAGAGTTCTACAAGAACCTGAAGATTTTGTCGCAGGACCTCTACAAGAAATCCGCAGTGGCTCAGACTAACTTCCGTGGCGGAACTACTGCAGGTGGAGCCAATGCCTCGCCTCAGAGACGAGCCAGTCGCCAGGCAGGCCTAAATACAACCAATAGCCGAGCGAGCTTCGTAGGACTGCCAAATGCTGCTGGCGATGGGGACATTTCTTCATCTGCTGCTTTGGCAGCCATGGCGTTCGACAGTTCCTCCAAGCCAGCGCCGTCAGAGTCTGCATTCCAGACTCATCCCGCTGACTACTTCTCGTCCGATGCTTTGATGGAGCGCATGAGAATCTATGCCCAGCAAGGTGGTATTCCTCTGGACTATCTCGATAGATATGCACAACAGCAATCTAATCGATCGCCAGTGAGGGAGACGGCCGCCATGGCTGCTCCCAACACCAACAATCCTTAGACCCTCTAGTCTGGTCTAACTGGTGGACTTGTTGCGTTAGAATTGGTGTGTTTATATAAAATGTTGTGAATTTGTGTGTGTGTGATTTAGATTTACTAGCACAACGATGCTATGTATGGAGAGCATCTTCGTTGACGAGCTTAACTCGCACGACGACTCGATCAAATGGCTAAACTAATCGTAACACTGCCATCCAATTGTCACCAGAACGTTAACTTACTAAGAAGAAGAGTTAACTTAAGAAGAGAAGGCGAGACTTCGTGATTTTGTGATGGAATGCAATCGATCTTTCTTGCTTTGATTTGGTTGGCTTGGCACCTCCCTTTAGCTTCTATGCTGCGGCCCTCCCTCTTTTCATGTCGTGGAAGAGTGGGACTTGTGGGGAGCAAGCGCTTTCTCAATCGCATTCTCTTCGAGCCAGACGAGGTGGTCAGCGAGAAGGACGTGGACAGACTCGTCGTGCGCCTGCCGCCTCTCGACCCTCGAGCCAATCACATCGAACGCGTCTTGAAGCTGGAGGAAGGAGACCCTATCAAGTGCGGCATCCTCCATCGAGGCATCACCGACGCTGGCGTCGTGTCCTTCCCAGCCGCGGGGGAGGGCGTGCAGATCACTTTAGGCCCAGCGCAGGGCCTCAAGCAGCCGCCCAAGCCTCGCGTTAGTCTCATCCTTGCCTTGCCTCGCCCAATGAGGCTGGAGCGGCTGATTCCAGTGATCACCTGCCTTGGCGTGGACCAAATCGCGCTGGTGGGCGCCAAGAAAGTCGAGAAGGACTACTTCGGCTCCCACCTGCTGCGAAGGCCAGAGGCCATGAAGGATCTGTTAATAGAGGGTCTGTCTCAAGCGGCTATGGACTGTCACCTGCCGCAAGTTGTCGTGCACAAGAACTTGTTTTCCTTTCTGAGGGACGAGCTGGCGGGGATGGACCGCGAGCCCAGCCGAACCCTTCGCCTCATCGCCCATCCACCGATTCCATCTGATGCACAAAGAAGCCCTTCTACATTACAGTCGATAGAAGCACACGAGATCTTCAGGCGGCCGGACGAGCGGTGGGAGGGAAAGGATCGCGTCATCCTCGCCATCGGGCCTGAGGGCGGATGGGAAGCCGGCGAAGTCCAGCTCTTCGCTCAGCATGGATTTATTATCACTTCTTTAGGACCAAGAATACTGCGAACAGATACGGCTGTGGCGGTGTTAATGGGACTAGTGAATGAGTGGCTCGCGTCGCGGTCAGGGCCTGCACCCTGTTAGTCCATTTAGACAGCAATGTAATAGAACGACGATAGAACAGATAAGATGAAGAGAGGAGAGTTATTTACAACAGAAACATGTTCGTACAAGGTTGGATGGGAAGGGGTCGGGGTCTATTGGTAGGAATCGGTGAGTGCGAAGTACTCGAAGTAGTCCGCAGTGAGCGGATCGTAAAAGGACTGCAAGCCGTACTCGCCCGTGCTCTCCTGCAAGATGGATCGAGCTCGGCGAATGGCCCATTCCTCTTTGAAGTCAGGATTCGTGTCTCGCTCTTCTCCAGTGGCGGGGTTGTACCAATAAGGGTGTTTGGCCAGAGCGAAGCGCTTCGAAGCGCCGAGGCGGTCGTCTTCCACGAAACACCAGCCAGCCCATGCGCGGCTTTCGACCACTTCTCGGCCATGAATGATTTTGCGCTTCTCAGAGTTAGGGTCTAAAGGTAAGCCTGCCCTCCGCATGAGCGAAGAGTAAAGAATTTGTCTCTCCGGGAAGCGGTCGCGCAATAACTTCCAAATCTCCATCACGCGCTCATCGAAGGGCGCCAAGGCCAAGGCTCGCCGCAACAGCTTCTCCGCCACGTAACTCAATCTATCCGGATAGAGATAGCACTGCACGATAGCGAGGTTGAGCAAAGTGCGGACATCGTAAGGCTTGCGAAGGCACGCGAATTGGAAGAGGAAATAGGCGAGTTGGAAAGTTGGCGCGCCGGGATCTCGTCGTTCGGCATCTTTCAGCAACACCATGGCTCGCTCGCGATTGATTCCCACAGGCGCTGGGCATGTCCCAATCAAAAAGAAAGCATAGGACCGCGTGACGAGAGGGTTTGCCTCGGACAGCTCGACTGCCTGGCGGTAGAGTTCCTTCGCCGACTCTTCCTCCAAGTCGACCACATGCTCCGCCAGGGCGTAGTTCACCACAGCTGACAGCTTTAACCCTCCGCCGCCATTCGTTTGATGATACTTCGGCTCGGCAGAACGATACATGTGTCCAGCTTTGATGAAGTCTTTGAGAGGCATGGATATCGTCTTGAGCAGGTAATTGCGAGCCAGCGCCTGAAGAATGCGGGCGGCAGCATCGGGAAGCAAATGAGTGTACTTGCCAGTGAACGGGTTGACGTAGTGCTCGTGAGGTATCCCTTGCTCGTCGTAGTAGTAGATGGTCTCCCAGTGAGAGGTGGGGATGGTGGGCAAGTCGCACGGCCCCAACAGCTTCGGCTTCTCCCATGCACTCGCGCCAGTGTAGCGATTGAGATAATAAGACGAGTCGGGATCGCCCGGGACAGAGTAGACCTTGAGCATCACTGCATCGAGCATGCGCACAATAACAGGACGCACCAACGCTCTCCTCCAGACGGACTGGATCTTGATGATCATCTCCTTCTTCTTGCTCTTCAGCAGATGGCAAGCAAAGAGCACCTTGAACTGACCGTGCCTGGTGTCAATAGCAAGGTGCTGGACTATCCAGACATGGAAAAGCTTTCGATTCTTGGGCTTTAGAATGGGAGGATCGGAGAACTTCTCCATTTCCTCCTTGCAGTTCACTTGGTATTCCTCTGTTATCCAGGCGCGCATCTCCTTCATGGGCATCTTGCAGGTGAAGACCTTGCTGGAGACTGTGTGATAGCATTGAACTGCCACGTCATCCACAGTCTCGAACACTTTGCACACGAAGAAATGGCCTTGAATGCGAATGGCTCGGGTCAACGCCTTTTCTCCGCGCTGGCCCAGAGCGTGTTTGGAGAGAATGACCGTCGGGGGCGACTTGGCGTGCAAGCCTTTGCTTTGATGGACAATGAGACGAGCCGCCATGAGTCGCTTCAAGTTGCGGATGTCCATCATCTCTCCCACAGTCACTACCTCGACTTCCAGCTCCAGCGCCATGTAGCTGCGCAACTCGCTGTCCTCCAAAGTGAAGTGGAAGGTTGTCTGGCTGATGGGCGCGTACACTTCGATGTTGATTCCGTAGTCTTTGGTGTAGTTGCGAGGATCCTTGCGCATGACAGTGATGAACACCATCACTCCGCTCAGCCGCACGGCTTCAGCGTAAATGACAGCTTTCTTCTCAGCTTGGCGCAACTTCTTCAACCGCTGCCGCCGCGCCTTGACAATAATGATTTGCTGGCGCTTGATCTGCTCCATGACATGCAGATACCAACATCGTTTGAGGAATCTGCGGATCCAGGCGTTGATTCTTGTCACGTAGTAATAGCGCATGATGATTGCAGACCTTCCCTCTCAAGAGCTCCATGATCAGCTCGCCGTCCGCGTCCAGACCATAACATCCCACAATGGATTTGTCTCCCACACGATACACCGCACGAGGGTGATGCCCCAAGAGCAAAGAAGAGAAGCGGTGGTGAGAGAAGCGAGAGTCCGTGGCGATCACCACGCTCTCCTTCCCAGCCAAGGCGAGGAACGTCCCGCCGTTGAAGCTCTCCCCTGCCAACAGATACCAAGGCAGACATAGAGATAGAAGCAATTCAAATATTAGGAAAATCATTGTGAACTATCCACTGAACCCAGGAGATGAACTCTTCGTCTGTCAACACAGGAGAAATTAAGGAAATACATAAAGAGAGGAATCGCGCTTTTCTCCGAAGACGAACGCGTTCTTCGGCTTAGAGGGATTTGTCTCTTGTCTTTGGGCGGTCCCACTCCCGCTGGAGTCTCTGCGGTTCGTTCCGGTTGCTCTGGCGGGGAAAATTCTTGTTGAAGACAATGGCAATGTGCAGTACGGGATAAGCGCTTGCTGCGGCTCGTTGTTCTGGACATTCGTCTCGTCTCGTCCATTCTCAATCCATTTGAGCTTTCAATATCATGATCTCTCTCAGTCTGGCTTTGCTCGTGCTCCTCGTGAGAGGAAGCCATGCAGCGTATGTATTGAAGGAAGCGCACAGCGGAAAGACCTTCTTCGACGCTTTCAACTTCTTCACGGCACCAGATCCCACTCATGGAAGTGGTAAGACAGACTGCTGCACCCAAACAACTCTTTTCTCCTGTTGATGAATGCTTCTGTTCGGAAGTCACTTACGTGTCTCAAGATGTGGCCACCTCGAAGCAGTTAATTTCGGTCAATCCGCAAGACCAAGTCTACATGTAATGCACCCCTCCCTCCCCCATCCTCCTTGAATACTCTCGCTGACTCTGCTTGTGGTCACAGTGGAGTTGATACGACGACCTACGGCGGATTTCGCGACTCCGTGCGTTTGGAGAGCAAAGAGCTCTATACCAGAGGACTGTTCGTTCTCGACTTGGCACACATGCCCTACGGCTGCGGGAGCTGGCCTGCTTTCTGGACCTACGGCGACAACTGGCCCAACAATGGGGAAATCGACATTATTGAGCAAGTGCATAACCCAACTGCCAATATTCAGACTTTGCACACTGGTTCTGGGTGTGCCATGCCCCCAGAATCTTCATCTTCCTTCACTGGCACTTGGCTGAACACCAACTGCGATGTGAGGATGACAGACAATGCTGGCTGCGGTGTGCTTGGCTCTGCTGGGAGCTTTGGTGAGGGCTTCAATGCTAATGGAGGGGGTGTTTACGCAATGGAGTGGACCAATGAGTTGATTCGCGTCTTCGTCTTCAGTCGCGATCAGAGTCCTTCGGACGTGAACTCTGCCAACCCCAATCCCTCTTCTTGGGGGAAACCTGTGGGACAGTGGACGCTGGGGAGCAATTGCCCTTCAAATAAGTTCCAAAACCACAAGATCGTGTTTAACATTGCTTTCTGTGGTGACTGGGCTGGAGCAGTCTGGTCCTCTTCTTGCCCTCAGTACAGCTCCACTGACTGTGTGACTTTCGTGGCATCCAATCCTGAACAATTTCAAGAGACCTACTGGCT
This sequence comes from Ochromonas danica, assembly GCA_015146655.1. NCBI lineage: Eukaryota > Chrysophyceae > Chromulinales > Chromulinaceae > Ochromonas > Ochromonas danica. The sequence continues at coordinate 114,727 of VKHL01000043.1, read as the reverse complement.
TGTCAATTATCTCAATATCTACGAACAAGCAGAGGCATCTGATGAGCTCTAACCAAAGCTGCTCGAGCTCTACTGAGATGGGCTCTATCCTTCCAAAGTGAACGTTTTTGAGAAGATTTAGCATCAATCTTGTGTTAACATCTTTATATTGCATGCAGTATTGAAAACTGCTCCATCACGCATTCTAATTGAACTAAACTAACAAGTAAATACCTACGACACAAGCTAATGTTATACTCACACACTCTCTAGCCCCAATGACTGCTGTGTGACCGTGCCCACGAATTCCATGTAGTTGATTCGATTAATTCCATCCAGATGCAGCACTATCTTCCCCGGCATGTTGCAGTCGTACGTCGACCGGAAGCTCTCGATGACCGTGGTATCCATACGATCGCTCTCGGACATGTTCTCGTATATAAAACGCGGTACAATGTGACTCATCTGCTTGGTTTCATCCACATAATGTACCATATCTTGGTCGTTGTTGAAAGATTGAATCCTCACGTCCATGACGACCTTGCTGCCTGGCTCGTGGATGTGTCGAAATATCTACGCCTTTAGAAGGCGCATGGCAAAGTCTGGCGCCCCTTCAATCTCGGTGGACAAGCGATTCACAATGCGATCGACCGAGAAGAGCTTGACGACAGGGATTCTCTCGAGGGAGGTGGAGGTCTGGTGGAGGTAGAAGTCCTCCATGGCGCAGCTGGGCACGCAGAAGGTGCGCAAGAAGGCCTCGATACAACTTCTCTCCGCGGTATTGAGAACATTAGCGTACATAGCGGGGTAGTCTCGGCGAATGTCTCTCTTGAGAATGCGAGGGAAGGGCGAGACGCGCTGTCGAGGTTTGCGATGTCTCATTCGCTTGACACTTGCCCCAGGGACAGACAAGGAGGACGGCGGACGCTTCATCAGACAGGTACTATCTGACGAACGACTTTCTCCTTCAAGGAAAGTAGACCAAGAATCTTCTTCACGACAGCATGAACTGCGCTTTGCCAGCATCGAGGAGAGAGACGTGTTGGCAGAGGCTGTGGGGCAGAGGTCGGCGGTGCTAGGCTGCCCTGGGAGAAGGTCGATAAGACAATCCAAAATCTCGTCCTCAGGAAACATCTCGATCGTCATCTCATGAAGATGTGACTCAACTTCTTCTTCCGATTTATTATTTCCAAAAGATGTGTGTTTAACTTAATAAGACCGAATTCGTTAACTTAATAGCAGTCAACCAGTCCATCTTGAGCAGTCCCGCCATGAGAGCAAGCCTGCTATTTCTTGCCTTTCTCTCCTTGACCATCAGCACTTGGCTGAATTTTGTGGAGAAGGAGAAGGTGGTGACCCTGGCTTCTGCCACAGAGATTTCCTTCCAGAGAGCCGGAGAGGATGACTCGCTGCCGCTCTCCGCCAAATACCGCGCCAACCTGCGCCGCCTCTGCTCGCTCCTCAAGCAAGCCGAGCACAACCCGTCCCTGCTGCCCAAGGAGTGGCAGACGAGGAAGACCGAGCTAAAGGCATTGTGCGGCAAGTTGGAGAAGGACGACCGCATGGAGGCAGCTGCGGGCTCTTCCTCCTTCTGGTCTGGAGATGGTGGCAGAGGAAAGTGGATCGCGACTACTTGCATGGTCGGTCTTCTCAGCGCCTTCCTCTTTCTGAGAGAGCGCGTTGACGTGGTCGCCTGGGCCTCAAATGCGGTGCAGTTCTTGCGCGGAATCTTTGCGAAGGGACAGAGTAATGGCAGGCAGCTCGGAGGGAACGAAGAGGCAAAAGCAGCACGGGAAGCTCGTCTTAATCGCTTCTCTGATTAAATCTGAAGAAGAAAGTGTACTGTACCTCTCATGGATATGGTGAAATAGCATCAGCTAATAGGTCTGTGGGTCTCTGTCTCTCTGCTCTTTGCTGCCTCTTTCATACAACAACTTCAATGGGCTACCATAGAAGTATTGCAATGGGAATTGCTGCGGCACGGCAGAGCTACCCCATCTGTGCACCCAGCCTGTACCTTTTGTAACATTACTGTAAATTAGTTTATTGCTTAATTGTTTTATGTATTTACTTAATTTAAGGCGTCTTTCCGTTTCTTGATGTGGACAAGCACAAACTACTGCTAGACTACTACTCCCACTACTACCATTACTACTAGAGCGAACATCTTGTCTACTACCTCTACTTAAGACAGCTAGTGAGACAACCGCAGCCCAACCAACCCACTGGCCGCTTTTGATCTTCCTGCACTTCCACTAGACTATGCCTTCTCCTCGCAGATTTTGAATTTGTAGAGAGAAAGAAGAAGATTAAGAAGAGTGAATAATTAATGTATTCTGTCGTGAATAGTGTGCGAGACATCCAGTCCGCGGGGTCGAAGCTCTCGCCCTACGGCCAGCCAGTGGCTCCGCGGCCGGGCACGACGGGCAACCTCGTGGACAAGTCCACCATCATCTGGAAGGACTTTCTCCATGCCGTCAAGAAGCGACAGGGCATGATCCATCGCCTGCGCGAGGCGGCCTTGGACAGCTCCACGCCTCTGCCCATGTTGCGCAAGATGCTGTTGGACATCCGCCAGACGACCCTCTCGCTCATCGAAGACGCGCTGGAGATCGAGTACAGGGCGAGAATGTCGAGCTCCAAGAGTACGCACAGAGCCTTCAAATTCGGCCGCTTGCCGCCCATCACGAGCTTCAAGGCGATGGAGGAGAAGGAAGACATCTACGCGATGGTCGACATCATCGACGACGTCAACGACCTCTTCTCCATCCCCAACATTAAAGTCATGTTGCCTGTCGTCTTTCCAAACCGCCGAAACCCTTTTCTCTTGGGGAAGACGATCGACGAGCTGGCCGTGGCGCAGCCTCCTCATCCCGAGCCGGGCAATGTGGACGAAGAGGTCAAAGTGCTCGAGCTGTTGCGGTATAAGCGAGCCTCGCGGGCTCTATTGCGCGCAGAGGCACAGGTGCTTAACCGCCTCCCAATTGATCTGTACGAACTGGAACTTCTGCTGGAAAGGATGCGCGACGACCTCAACCTGGAGAAGGTGTTTCGATCGGTTTGCGTCCTCCTGGACAACGACTCGAACCACACCAACAACTACCAGCAAGATGAAGCCAACTTGAACTGCCTCCAAAGTCCCGTGTTCAATATTGAAGCCCATGACTTTCTCATGCGCTTGAATCAATTCCAAGGCGCGCAGCCTATGCGCATTGATGTGCAAGTTGCTGTGCGACAATACCTGCGCGAGTGCACGTTGGACTATCTCGATGACCCCATCACGAGATTTCTTCTCGAGTGGATGGAGCTTGTCCTAAATGCAACTCAAGAACTGTCCAAAACAGGGGTTTCAGCGGAGTTTCGGATCACCGCCTCTGCTTCCACCACTGCTTCTGGACTGCCCGGCTTGCCATCTGGATCAGCTAAAGGAAGGAGAATGAGTCGACCGCCTACGATGGAGCGTATCGCGGAGGCAGGAATGGGGCAGGAAGAGTTCCCTTCCCCTCCTCGCACCGCTTCTCCTCCTAATGCCTTAGCCGTGGAGGTGCAGGCTGATGATTTCGAGAAGACCCACGAGCAGATAACTGTTGTGGATGCGGAGCGGAAGAAAAGACTCACTACCTTCTCTCCTCGCCGCCTGGATGGGCGACCTGGAACCTCAATTCCCGCTGCCAGACCTCATCATCAGCAAGTGACTCAACCTCCTCCTTCCTCTTCAATGCAGACGAAGGAAGTCGGCACGGACATGATAATCCAAGATTCCAATGCTGCTGTGGATGTTTCGCCTTTGCGCAGACCTTTGAAGCGTAAGGCTCTTCCACCTGCTCCTGCTCCTGTGGAGAGCATGGAGTTCGACCCATCAGCCGCCCCTCCTGCGATTATTCGCAGGAAGATCAAAGTGGAAGTGGAAAAAGCTATTCGGGAGCTGGGATTGCTTCGAGCAGCTGACGAAGAAGGCTTCCCGGCGCAGGAGACGCTCAGCTCCCTGCGGTATGAGGTGCAGAAAATGCAAAACGAGCTGCTGCGTAGGCATGTTTTGGATCCTCGACACTACGAAGTGAGCAGTTTGGACGCGCATATGCTTGCAAGACACGGTCTCACTGTTCCCGGTGTCAACGCTTTCGATCCATTTTCACGACCCAAGAAACCCTCGGCAAGAACAGCAGGTTCGACACCTCTTCTTGTGGCCCAGAGGACGATTCCTCTCGTAGGCTATCGCCATAGGATAGGCAGCGCCACTATTGGTGGCGGTGGAGGGGGAGGAGAGGAGGGAGAAGTATACTCTGCGATGGTGTCTCTGCAAATGGATGTTGATCAGCGGTGCTTGTGGGGAGAGATCTCTGTCACCCTTGGCTATGCTTTGACGTACCACCTACTTGATGATCAGCGTGTAAAGCCTCTACCTGCTTCAGCTAACATGCAGGAGCAGATTCTCTTGCAGCGCAGCCGTGTGTCGCAGCTCATGTACTCGCAGATCACCTCCAACACCCTCGACGACCTCATCGCAGCCAAGGCAAAGCAGCGCGAAAGTATGGTTGCACCTGTTATGGATGAGTTAGTGAAGTTGGCTCAGAACACAGGAATGTCTTCGTCTCTCACGAGAGTGGAGGGACAGTCGGATGCAGAGCAAGAAGTGCTGCTACCCTTCAATCGTGTGCTTCTGAACAGTAAATTTACTGAGGACCAGGTCCTCGTAGACCTCACAATATCCAGAAATGACCGCTGTGATGGCCTCGTCGTCTATGTCACTCCCATCGCGGGGCTGTTTGGTGCGCGTGGAAGTGGCGCAGCGGGAGGGGCAGGGCCTGTGGTCATTGACTTGCACGACCGCGAGCTGGAGGTCCTCCTCATTAATCAAAACGCTCTGTTTAAGCAAGCCATGGTGAAGTGGTCTTCGTTGCAAATCATTGCGCAATGGCTCGCTTCACAAATTAAGATTCGCAAAGTGCCCGCTCTTTCCTTGGGAGGCACCACTTCCCGATTAGCCAAGACTTTGAAACCTCTCGATGAAAATGTCTCTGTGACATCTCAAATCACGTTGACGCCTCGCAGGAACGAAATGGAGAGCCAAGAGGTGGGTGGCGAGGTGGCCACAGGAACAGTCAATCTTAACACTTTGCTGTTGCTCGAGGTCGAGCTCAATCGTCAGATTGCACTCTCCCCTCAGCTCATTGAACACTGGAAATCACGCAATCTGCCCAAGATCGTGGGCTTGGAGTGCGGATTGGTGGCGCGGCAAGACTTGGAGATGCTGCGCCTCGAAATCAACCTGACCTTGCCCAGCAAGAAAGCGTACCTTCGACTACTCGCCAACTCTGTGGAAAATGATAATCTCGACATGGTCAACCTCGACGAGTTCTCGGATGATGAGGATCCTTACGACAATGGCGTTGAGGAAGACGCCCAGCGGCAAGAGGCGCAGGGAGAAGCAGCCAGCCAGAAGATCACGTTGTCTTTTCAATGGACTCGGGCGGAGTTGCTCGCTTTCGGTCACGCTCCTCTCATTAACAGCAAAGCCGTCGCCATAACGACGTCAAAGGATCGCGAACAGGTGGAAAGTCATCCTGAGAGTTTGCTGTGGAACGTTCTCAATCGACTTGCTGTTCACTTCAAAGGATCAGTTAGTCATCCGTATAAATCGTCAGTCGACAGTTGGGAGTTGGTGTTTGAACGGCAGTTAGCGAGAGAAGTGCGCACGTTGTCCCAACAGGTTCTCCTGCTCACTGTTCAGGCATTCGGAGGTGAAGTCGCAGTCTTCCCACAGCCTGTCCAAGCCAAGAATCATTCAAAGGAGGATGCAAGCGCTGAACGGATAGTGTCCCGGCGGTTAACAGAGCAGGAAGTTGAGGAGATTGTGCTCTCTGAAGGCTGGCCTGTCAAGCTGCTCGCTTACGAAGAGCGCAAGAACCTTTCCACTGCTTTGCTCGACAAGCTGAAGGTCATCACTGACAATGGGCGGCAACGCCTGGAACTGGTTAGTTATGTGGAGACGCGCATGATAACAGTTATTTGCTTGGCACAAGCTGATCAAGAGGAAGCAGAGCTTGGCAGCGTGGAGATCAATAATCAACAAACACTGTCTGACCTGCGCATCCTCATCAAACATGAGATGGATCCAGACGAACTGCCTCAGCAGTTTCGATTTCTTTACAAAGGAGTGGTTTGTTCTCTACGGCAAGAAAGCTTCCGACGAGCCTGGGACTGCCTTCCCACTTGTTTCCTGCTGCCCAAGGCTCTTCAAAGCCATGAGATTGCCATCGAGACTGATGATATCCTTCAAAAGCGCTTACTGAATCCCCATTTGGCTAAGAAGAATGATGCAGGGCCAGCGGTGATGAGGAAAATGGTGAAAGGTCAGCGCCGCGTGCCTGGCCGCTACCATCCAGTCCCTCTGCCTACACTCTGCTCGATCTATGAAGGGAAGGGAGAGATCTACTTGCTCCATGATGCTCAAAACCTTCTCTTACCTGGAGATATTATCCGCATTGGCAACGTGCTGGGCAGGGACTACCTCGTGTCAGCAGTGGGCAGGCGGGTAGATGAGGACCGCATCGACTACACGGTAGTCTTCATCGACCCAGAGTATGATTTGCTCACTGAACCAGACTTTCACATGCCCATCCAGGGACGCACTCCTTGGCCTGCGAAGACTGCTGGCATCTATTATCATCCAGAGACTGGCGCACCAATGCAGTTGCTACATCCCGCCAAGGATAAGATACAACAGCAACAACCAGAACAACAAGCAAAGCAGGGGCAGGGAAAAGTCGAAAATGTCTACACTTACCCGGAAGAGTTTGGTCTGCAGATCAACAAAACTATTCAGTGGGCCAAGAAAGCGGCCGCTCTCGATCCCTCCGCGCCGCTTCTCTCCACGGCCGCGAATGTCGCTGGCGATGGCCAATCCTTGAAAGATGGAGTCGGAGGTTCTGCTACCGCCGGAGCAGGCGGTGATGACGTTTCAAGGCATACTGCAACAACTGCGAGCAGTGCGAGCCAAGCGACGAAGAAGTCTGCACGCCCTCCTCTCCTCCGCGCCTTCGAGGATGTTTGGATCTGGAAATGCATTCCAGCAAAGGAAGATACGCGGCCGAAGTGGCGACAGCTCTATGACGATGGACTGGTCCACTACAGCTACTCGCTGACCAATAGCGACGAATTCTTCGTGTTCTTCCGTGTTCGGGCTTACTATTCCTATCTCGAAGTCCTTTGCACAGATCAACGTCTCGCTTGTCCTCATAGTCAACGAGTACAAGAAATGCGGAATATTCCTTTCGAATTCTACCTGCGCACAATCTTTGACCGTCTCACTGAATGGTTGCCTGTGTATCGGAAAGGCGTGGATCGCAACAAGCTGGTGAAGCTTCTCAAGGAAGTGCAGGCCTTTCCCGATCTCAAACGACCCGCTCGCATTGCACAGATTGACGCACTCTTCCAAAAGCTGGTCAAGACTGACATGGGCATAGTTCAAAAATACCTCTCCTTCGTTGGGTTTGTACAGTGGGTGAAAGACGTCTCTCTGTTGCGCTTCCCTCCCAAGAAGAAGAGCAACAAGAAGGACGGCGACGACGAAGACGGCCAGCAGCAAAGTGTCGCTTCTTCTAACCCGCAGCAGTCCAAGAGAAAGGCCACCATCAATAGCAACGCGCCGTCCTCGAAAGAGAAGGAGGACGATGACAACAGTTCTCTCATGACGGACGACCTGAGCAGTGTTGGCGACGAAGGAGGGCCAGGGCTCGGAGGGAATACTTCAGCTGGATCGTCTTTGAAGCGAGCGATGTCTCGAACCATTTCGTCGTTGGGCCGCAATCCTTCATCGACGAGCTTAACTCGTGGCACCATGTTGAGGAAGAACTCCACGCTGAATAGCAACAAGCGAGCGCTCAAGAATGTCCCCGAGGAGGAGTCCGCTACCCCCTGGATCGACCCGGAACACATGCAATTTGCTCTGCAGAAGTTCGTTTTGGACTACTTGATGCTCTATCCGCATTGGTATGAAGTGCCCTGGCAAGAGGCCAAGGTCATGGCCATGAAGAAAGAAGCGCTTCCCTATTGTGCAGCCACTCGTTTGGCGGCAATTCTGCGCGGCTGGCTGGCCAGAGGGAAATATTTGAACTTTCTGAAGCAACACATCAAATTGCAGGCCAATATCCGCCGCAAGCTATCTGCCCGCCGCACAGCAGCTGTTCGATCCTTGCTTTATGAAGATTGGGCCTATCGCATGCGCTATTACTACGTGACAAGAATCAACGCCTGGATCCGCAGATTCCTCAAACGATGTTGGTATCTGCATGTCATGGAGCAGATCAAGCGCCAGCAAATCATTATTGTCAAGGCGCGGCGGCAGCGGTTGAAGAAGTTGCGCCAAGCTGAGAAGAAAGCTGTCATTTACGCTGAAGCCGTGCGGCTGAGCGGAGTGATGGTGTTCATCACTGTCATGCGCAAGGATCCTCGCAACTACACCAAAGACTACGGAATCAACATCGAAGTGTACGCGCCCATCAGCCAGACAACCTTCCACTTCACTTTGGAGGACAGCGAGTTGCGCAGCTACATGGCGCTGGAGCTGGAAGTCGAGGTAGTGACTGTGGGAGAGATGATGGACATCCGCAACTTGAAGCGACTCATGGCGGCTCGTCTCATTGTCCATCAAAGCAAAGGCTTGCACGCCAAGTCGCCCCCGACGGTCATTCTCTCCAAACACGCTCTGGGCCAGCGCGGAGAAAAGGCGTTGACCCGAGCCATTCGCATTCAAGGCCATTTCTTCGTGTGCAAAGTGTTCGAGACTGTGGATGACGTGGCAGTTCAATGCTATCACACAGTCTCCAGCAAGGTCTTCACCTGCAAGATGCCCATGAAGGAGATGCGCGCCTGGATAACAGAGGAATACCAAGTGAACTGCAAGGAGGAAATGGAGAAGTTCTCCGATCCTCCCATTCTAAAGCCCAAGAATCGAAAGCTTTTCCATGTCTGGATAGTCCAGCACCTTGCTATTGACACCAGGCACGGTCAGTTCAAGGTGCTCTTTGCTTGCCATCTGCTGAAGAGCAAGAAGAAGGAGATGATCATCAAGATCCAGTCCGTCTGGAGGAGAGCGTTGGTGCGTCCTGTTATTGTGCGCATGCTCGATGCAGTGATGCTCAAGGTCTACTCTGTCCCGGGCGATCCCGACTCGTCTTATTATCTCAATCGCTACACTGGCGCGAGTGCATGGGAGAAGCCGAAGCTGTTGGGGCCGTGCGACTTGCCCACCATCCCCACCTCTCACTGGGAGACCATCTACTACTACGACGAGCAAGGGATACCTCACGAGCACTACGTCAACCCGTTCACTGGCAAGTACACTCATTTGCTTCCCGATGCTGCCGCCCGCATTCTTCAGGCGCTGGCTCGCAATTACCTGCTCAAGACGATATCCATGCCTCTCAAAGACTTCATCAAAGCTGGACACATGTATCGTTCTGCCGAGCCGAAGTATCATCAAACGAATGGCGGCGGAGGGTTAAAGCTGTCAGCTGTGGTGAACTACGCCCTGGCGGAGCATGTGGTCGACTTGGAGGAAGAGTCGGCGAAGGAACTCTACCGCCAGGCAGTCGAGCTGTCCGAGGCAAACCCTCTCGTCACGCGGTCCTATGCTTTCTTTTTGATTGGGACATGCCCAGCGCCTGTGGGAATCAATCGCGAGCGAGCCATGGTGTTGCTGAAAGATGCCGAACGACGAGATCCCGGCGCGCCAACTTTCCAACTCGCCTATTTCCTCTTCCAATTCGCGTGCCTTCGCAAGCCTTACGATGTCCGCACTTTGCTCAACCTCGCTATCGTGCAGTGCTATCTCTATCCGGATAGATTGAGTTACGTGGCGGAGAAGCTGTTGCGGCGAGCCTTGGCCTTGGCGCCCTTCGATGAGCGCGTGATGGAGATTTGGAAGTTATTGCGCGACCGCTTCCCGGAGAGACAAATTCTTTACTCTTCGCTCATGCGGAGGGCAGGCTTACCTTTAGACCCTAACTCTGAGAAGCGCAAAATCATTCATGGCCGAGAAGTGGTCGAAAGCCGCGCATGGGCTGGCTGGTGTTTCGTGGAAGACGACCGCCTCGGCGCTTCGAAGCGCTTCGCTCTGGCCAAACACCCTTATTGGTACAACCCCGCCACTGGAGAAGAGCGAGACACGAATCCTGACTTCAAAGAGGAATGGGCCATTCGCCGAGCTCGATCCATCTTGCAGGAGAGCACGGGCGAGTACGGCTTGCAGTCCTTTTACGATCCGCTCACTGCGGACTACTTCGAGTACTTCGCACTCACCGATTCCTACCAATAGACCCCGACCCCTTCCCATCCAACCTTGTACGAACATGTTTCTGTTGTAAATAACTCTCCTCTCTTCATCTTATCTGTTCTATCGTCGTTCTATTACATTGCTGTCTAAATGGACTAACAGGGTGCAGGCCCTGACCGCGACGCGAGCCACTCATTCACTAGTCCCATTAACACCGCCACAGCCGTATCTGTTCGCAGTATTCTTGGTCCTAAAGAGTATTCTTGGTGCGGTGTATCGTGTGGGAGACAAATCCATTGTGGGATGTTATGGTCTGGACGCGGACGGCGAGCTGATCATGGAGCTCTTGAGAGGGAAGGTCTGCAATCATCTCCAATCTGAGGTTGCCGCGCCGGCTGTGGCTCGCCTTCTCTCGAACTTGCTCTATGAGAAGAGCTTCTATATCACCCCTGTGATTGCGGGCTTCGAGCTCGACGGCAGACCCTATCTGTGCAGTATGGACTCGTTAGGCGCGATGACCGCCAGTCGGTCCTTCGCAGTCACTGGCAGTGCCACCACGCAGCTGCATGCTCTATGCGAAGCTCTCTATGTGCCAGATTTGGACGCTCTGCAGCTGGTGAAGTTAACAGAGAGGTGCTTGCGGCTCGCCTTTCAGCGAGACATTCTCAGCGGGGGAGACCTCAAAGTGGTCATACTGACACGCGACGGCCTCTTTGTGAAAGAGATTTCCTTTCAAGATATATAATGGCCTGGTCATCCATCCCTCGTTATGCTGACCTCTAATAGTGAGATGTACATCATTGTAAATAGAATAAAGCCTGTCAATCAACAGCCCTGGTGGTCTCATAGATAGTAGCGATATTAACACAATTTTGCAGTCTATTTGTCTTTCTTGACTTCCTCTGCGCTCTCATCGGCTTCTTCGTCGTCATCGCCGCTAGCCTGCAGCTTCTCTTCTCTCTTCTTCCTCTTCTCCGCCGCGATGGCCTTCATGCGAGACACCTGCGCTGACTCGGCACCTTCGTCCATGCCTTCTTTGAAGGTCTTCGGAATTTCCTTCAGCTCAGCGGCAGCTCTGCCGACGTCCTTGGAAAGTGATTTGAGGGTCTCCGGGCCGAAGAGAACCAACGCTGCAAGTAACGTCAAGCCAATTTCCACGGGGCCAAGGCCCAGCAAATCTCTTAGAGGCTGCTGTCTAGTCTGGATCAGCTTCGCACCAAAGGTGGGCAACTTGGCTGGCTGAGCATTGGATGACTGTGGCTGCTGTTGGACGAAGCGGCCGGCCACAGAAGGTAATCGAGTGGATGGCACAAATCCACGCACTTCAACGAGGCAGACCAATAGAGCAAGCAACCCGAAGAGTAAAGACTGTGAGAAACCCATGCTGACCAAGACTTTTGTTATTGAGGTGGCAGTATCAGGAAGTGCAAGCAATAATGACAACTTAACTCCGCCATCCATGCCTCTATTACTACGATGCGTGCAAGAAAGGGGAAGTTAAAGTAGTGTGACTGTGTGTGTGTCCGGCGGTGTCTGTGTCTGTCATCTGTTTCGAGGGAAGGAGAAGCCAAGGGGAAGAGAAATCATCTCATCCAGCAGCCATCCTCACTGTCTCCTCCTCTGAGAGAATCTCACTCCGTCTGCCTTTATTCTGCTCCTTCAAATTATTTATTTTCTTAATTTTCTTTCGGGTCAGTGTGCTTAGGATGACAATTCATTCCTTCTCTTGTTTGTTTTCGTGTATTTTCTCGAACATTCCCATATCCAACGCCATTTCTCAGTTTCGTTATTTTTCTCTTACTCCTACACCTCTCTTGTGGTAAAATAGAGAAACAGTGTTGAAGATGTTCTTAGTTGACTGGTTTTATGGCGTTCTGGCAGCATTAGGTGAGTGAGACCAGACTGCCTCTCCTCACACACTCTCTATCATTCTCTCGCTTTGCACTCATGGGGTGGGGCCGGACTGTGCATCTGATAAATTCCAGGATTATATCACAAGAGCGCCAAGATTCTCTTCTTGGGGTTGGATAATGCAGGCAAGACAACTCTCTTGCACATGCTCAAGGAAGGCCGCGTGGCCATACACAACCCCACCATCCATCCCAGTAAGCTGTCACTGTTAAGCTCCGCCACTCTTGTCTTTGTCGTGCTGACATGCTTGTTTCAATGTCCATGAATCCTCTCTCTAGACCAAGACGAGTTAATTATTGGCAAGATTCGGTTCAAGACTTTTGATTTGGGAGGACACGAAACTGGTGAGACTGACTTAACCTTTGATGACTATGAATTGAATAGAGCTAGAGCGTAGTTTCTGAATTGTTTTGTGATTCTGTCTAGCTCGAAAGCTGTGGAAGGAGTACTTCGCCACAGGGGTAGACGGCGTGGTCTTCATCGTAGATGCAGTGGATCGGGCGAGATTCCCTGAGGCCAAAAAGGAGTTGGATGCCTTGCTCTCGGAAGAGGAGCTCGCAAATATTCCCTTCCTCGTTCTTGGAAATAAGATTGACCTTGGCACTGCGCCAAGTGAAGAGGACTTGAGATATCAACTCGGACTTTACGAGACATATGGCAAAGAAGTGAGTTTGTGCTCTTACCCCTCTGTATTGCTGTCTTGTCATCGACGATGATTGCTCACTGTGACGGTGTCTGCTTGAATGATTGATTGCTAGACAAAGGCTGATAAGTCTTCAAACATCCGACCCATCGAGCTCTACATGTGCTCTGTGGTCAAAAAAATGGGTTACGGCGACGGCTTCAAGTGGCTCGCTCAATTCCTGTAAACCTCTAGCAAATTTTGATCGCTTTGTTAAAGTAATAATTTGGATCAATAGGCGGGCCTCGTAGTGACTGGGAAGTCATAGAGTTAATCCCTTCTGCATGTACCGATCTGATCCTCCCAGCAAGTCAAAATAGTAATGAGGAGAGGTAATTAAGTTAGTTATTTACAGAGAACTTGTGAGTACACTTGGGACATTCGTAGAAGACTGTGGAGCCTTCGTCCACGCTGCGCAGCTGCATCGTGTAGAAGTAGAGCTCGGGGTGCGCGCACTTCGGGCAGGGCTCCTCGATGATAGCGTGCTTCTTCTTGTCTTTGTTTGTCTCTTCGACCTCGTCCACTAGCCAGGCAGGCTTCGGGGTTGGCGCACTGCGCGTCACCACCTCGGCCACTTGCAAGTCAGCGAACTTACACGAAAATAGACAGCAATCACATGTGACATGATCAGCAACAGGATGGTCTAAAATAGACCCACACTGCGGACAGAAAGGCCATGAAGACATGATCTCAAGAGAGAGAAGAAGGCCACTCAATCAATGGTTGTCACTTTTTCTTCTTGTTGGTGATTATTATTGCCACCCGCGCAAGAATCAGTTTCAGGTTTTCAGTGTGAGGATTGTGAAATTGATTGGAAGGCGCCGTATCTTCCGCCTCTGAGCCCTGGCCTTCCCCTCCCCTTCCCACCCATTGCCAAGTCATCAATCAGCAGTCAGCCATCAGCCATCTCCAGTCGCCAGCCATGCTGCCTTCCGTGCCCTCCAACAGCCAGTGCGCGCCAGTCCCCGAGGGATGTGGTCTGGCCATTCCCAACTCCGCCAACGACTTGCTGCGCTTCATTCAAAGTCAAAAGAACAAGAAATCCTCTGCTTCAACCTCCTCCCTCAAGCTGAACAACTCTGCTGTCTTCAGCAACAATGTGGCTGACCGCCAGAAGAGGCAGGAGGCTGAGAGGCAGTCCTATGAGCGCAGGCTAATGGAGCTGGAGGACTTGACCAACAGCGAGGCCACCTCACATTTGAAAATAGCAGAGGAGAGACTACTAATGTGCGAACGCCTTTTCTTCCCGTCGTCTCCTTTGTGCCATTGTTAGTGAATGATTGGTGATTGTACAGGGAGACGGAAGATGCTCAGTCCGTAATGCTGAAGGCTGTCTTCAAGGAATACGACCAGCAGCGCTTCAGAGAAAAGATTCGGCTGGAAGTGGAGGAGAGAAAGGCCAAAGAGCTTGCAGAGAAAGAAGAGCGAAGGAAAGCTGCCGAGGCTAGGCGAGCTGCGGTGGTGGAGAGAATCCGCAAGCAGGCTGAGCTGGAAGAGCGACGGAAAAGAGAAGCCGAAGAAGCTTTGCAACGGATTGAAGAAGAGAAGGTCCGAAGAGAGAGGGCGGCGCTAGAGCGACACCTTACAGATCAAGCGCAGATGACGATTGAAGACAATCTCTCTGCCCTCGCAGAACAAGATTTTCGCGAACTATTGGAACGCAAACTTTGGAAGCAACGAGAGCGCGAGAAACTATTAGAATGGGAGAGAGAGCAGCAGAAGAAAGACCAATTAGAAGAAGAGCAGCGCAAATTGCGTCTTGCAGAGTTGGAAGAAAAGCGAAAGAAACTCGAGCAGTTGCGACAAATGCAACAGGCAGGTGATAGCAAGGCCAACGAAGAGAAGCTTCGAGAAGAAGGGAACCGCATCAACAAGCAGCTGAGAATCCAAAACAGAGCAAAGTTTGTTTCCAAGAAAATGCGCGCTACAGATTCCGCCAATAGTGCGGAATTGAAAGCCAACGCGAGCGCTGCAATGATTGTGGAACCCCCAAAACCCACGGCAGAAGCTGATGTGCAGAACGTTGGAGAAACACCTGCTGTTGTGCGCCCATTAATAGTTGATCCTGCACCAGGGTTGAATAGGGCAAATTCTATGAAAGATCTAGACCTGGCAATTTTCAAAGACAACAATAGCGTGGATGGCGGAAAGAACGATAGCGACTCCCCAAGCTCTCCCAATAAAGCCACGCAAGAGCCTCTGACAGAAGCTACAGTCGCCTTCCTGGCGAAAGTTCAGTCTTCTACCTCTGAGAATGAGTTGAGAGCTTGGCAACAAGAAATCATGTCAGAGAAAAGAGGCCTGCGTTTGGAGCAACGCCAACGTGCTTCATTTGAAGTTAGCAAAGACGACCATGACGCGGAGATCGATCGCAAACTCCAAGAGCTAACTGTGAAGGGTGATTTGGTCAGCAAGCGCCTGGAAGACCTCATTGCCTTAGTAGACAACAAGAAAGCTCAGCAAGTGAGCGCAGATCTGGAAATAGTTAAACAAGGTCACTCCGAAGGCAAACCCCCTTCTTCAGCTTCTTTGAGGAAGGACCTTGCAGCTTCTTCTGCTTCATCCCAGGGGATGATGAAGGGAAAAGATGTTCAATTGTCGGCATCTTCCGCAGCGATCGCAATCACACCTGCTTCGGTCGCAGCCGCAGAGACATCCACCTTCAAGAAAATTGAAAGTGTCCTCCGTGAAGCTCAGCGCACTTTATCTATTCTGGCTGGTTGCAAGTACGATGTCACTCGATTGAAGGAGGAAGATCAGTCATCTTGTAGAAACATGACAATGCTATCAATGGATATTGCGGTTTTGCTCAAAGAGATTTCCCCGAACAATGATCCTTTGGGATACATTGACAAGCTCAAGCAAATAACCCAAGATCTGAATCATGCCATGAAATCAATCGAGCAGGTGCAATCTGGTAGCAGCAAGACGCGTCCGCCAAGTGCAGGGAAAGGAAGCGTCAAGGCCATTGCTGAAAGGCCTCTTTCTTCTTCTTCTCATCGCCCTTCAGGTAGTATTAAGCAACCCAAGGAAGAGTCGCTACTTTCAAGTATTTCTACTCCAATTATACACGTCTCTGAGGTAGATGGCAATGGTATTCCCATGGTCGAAGTTGTTGAAGACGCAGACGATATTGGAGAGGAAGGTGGCGAGGAAGGAGAGGCGATCGAAATGGAGGATCCCACTAAGCTGCCCGGTTGGGAGGAATGCTTATATACGTCCATGTTTTCTGCAGCTCATCATGCTGCTTACTTCGGACATGTCGAGGTACTGAAGTTCTTGTGCAAGTATTTCGATTGCTTTATTATGGACAAGAAGGGTCGTACTCCTCTCTTTTACGCCGCATTGGCCAATCGATTGGACTGTGTGGTTGAATTAGTAGCGTTAGATCCTCAGTGGGTCGAAGTAGGCGACGCAAAAGGAGATACTCCTTTGCATGCAGCAGCCATTTCTAATGGTGTGCAAGTGTTGGCGTTTCTCTTGTCTTGTGAAGTACATCCTGACACAGCTAACTTCCAAGGTCTCACTCCGAGCCATTTAGCCCGCTCCAAAGAAGCTTTGCTGATCTTGCAAAAGGCAGGAGCACAGTTATTCTGCGTTGATAACCAGTCTCGGATGCCGATTTGGTTTGCTTGCTTTGAAGGAAGAAGCGATTGTGCAGATTTCTTATGCCAAGTAACCCCCAAGAATTTCCTTCTGTGGCCCGACAATGAAGGGGAAACTTGTTTACATAAAGCTAGTGCCCAGGGTCATCATCAAGTAGTAGAGGTGCTTTGTCGCCACTTGCCAAATATGGAAGATCTCTACGTCTTGAATAAGAAGCAGCATACCGTTTGCCATGTTGCAGCAAACGCTCGTGTGCTGCAGGTTTTGTATGAACAAGGAGCTAATCTATGGGTCAAAGACAGTAAAGATCGCGTGCCATTATTTTTTGCATCCTTCTTCGGTCGCACTGATTGTATCGAAATGCTTGTCAATCTTGCTCGCACCACCAATCCATCAGTTTCTTCAAGCAGGCCTGTTTCTTCTCAAGGAAGGGGAAGCATTAATAACAGTCGACCAGGATCGGCCATCAAGTCTTCCCAAAAGAACTTCGCTGTTCCCGAGATTCTTCGCGGTCGCGATATCCAAGGAGACACTGCATTGCATGCAGCATGTCTTTGTGGCCATCTATCTTGCGCGGTGCTTTTATCTTACTACCTTCGCAACGAAGAAAACAATGGGAAGCTTCGCGCTTCAGACCTTGCGAAAAAGGCCAATCATATTCATATCGCGCGATACGTGGAAGCGGTTGAGCAAAGGCGTACTGCTGGACAGAGCCAAGAGGAAATCTTTGGGGCTGGAATTGATTTTCCCATGTATGCTTCTTTCATCACTTACTATGGTGGTCGTTGGACAAAAGCGTATGATATTGACTACAAAGCCTATTACTATATTGATCACATCACGAACGCGAGCCAGTGGGACCGGCCAGATCTGTTCGATATGCACCCAGTAGATGAACTTAAATTCGACAAAGCCAGAGAGCTACTGCAGATGTTCTACGAAAAGTTCAACCCGGAGAAAGTGAAAGAGATGAATGATATTCTTGCGGTCTACAAGGACAGATACACCGAGCTCTTTATTACTCTAGCCAATAAATATAATGTGCAGGACCTGTCTATGTTTAAAGGCGTTGTATTCGATTAGACTAGCTGGCGACATGCTGATTTGAAGGCGTGATGGATCTTTAATGTCTCGCCAAATTGTTCTCGTGTGTGTGGTGGATTTTAATTCTTTCCTTGCGTATTTGTTGTTTCTTTAAGTGTTCAAATATGTGATGAAATTGCTTGTTGGTTTCTGTGCCCATTTAATAAATATTAATGATTCAATGAACAAACGGATTGAGTAGTTAGCAGACAGCAAGCGTCGATCAATACCGACTGCGCTGGCTAGACTGCTAGCTTGTTTCAACAGTACATGATCTTATCTGTCTATAAGATCTCATTTGTAGTTAACCGTGAGTATGGCAATCAGCCGATTCTTGGGATTTCTTTGGTACTACCTGGACAGGAGAGCCCACAACTAACATTGGCAAAGCAGATATCTCCTTCGTGGACAAACTCCTGCAAGAGATCTTGTCAACTAGTGATGCGTCCAACAGCTCTTCATTAAGCTGCAAGAACTGACCGAAATAGACGTTGCGATCAATTTTGCGATATGTTCGCAGTGCCTGGAAGACTTTCCCGTCCAGCTTGCCCGTCGAGCTATTAATATTCACCATCAAACAACGTGCGCATGGCCCTGTCACAGAAAGTGTGAGACTCTGCGATATCCATTCCTCTGCAAGATCTTCTTTCTGATCTCCTTTCTCTTCGTGGTGGCACAAAGCAGGAAGAAGAATTGCAGAAAAGCTATCCTCCATATGAGGCTCTCCTTCAGGACTTGATATAACCAAGTTCGGCCGGAAATTCTCAACTTTCACTTGATGTCCAGCCATATCGGGGGTTTCTTTGGCCAAGGAGACCAACGCTTGTACAGATGGAAGTGACAGCAAGAGATATTGAGCAGTATTGGCAAAGTTGCCACCAGTCCTCACATTACTTCGCACAAGGCTGTAGGTATATTTAGATTTCATCTCTGGCTGTTGTCGATGAATGAAATCAGTCAGCCATGCGCCAGCATCCTTGGAAATCCTCTTGGCGCGAAGCTGTCTCCCACACACCGCTACATCCACATGAACATCTTCATCCACATTGATATCTTCAACGGCTCCGCCTGCATCGACTTGAGCTGATTGATCGACCTTGTCTCCATAACTCAGACACACCTCCAAGTCTTCCACAGAGCCACTTGCTTCTATTCTCATCACCCATCTCTTGTGGGCGGTTTGGTAGGAAATGATTGGTTTCAACAACGAGAGGGCAGGGCAGTTCTTCTGAGTTAACACAGAACCAGTTTGATCGCATTGAATGGCGAGCATTCGATCAAACAGCAAGCCTTGATTGGTAACGGGCCAGTGGCTTACACGCATTCCAGCACAGCTCTTTATGGGGAAGACAAAGATCGCTGCGAGATGAACCGTTGTTTGGTCATCCTTAGTCGTTTCACAAGGAAGAGGGCGAGGCATCAAGGGGAAAGGCCAAACTTGGTGCTGCTCATAGAGCATCTCCTCTTGTTCCACTCCCAAAGGATGGATGATTGATCTCATCGACGGTGGAGTCGGAATGGGAGCATCTAAGAAAGCCTCTCGTAAGAAGTTGATGAAGGTATCTACATCTTCTACGGTGCTACCATATCCAAAGCTAACTCGACAAGCCCCTGTATGCACACCATACACACCACTCAGCTCAAGGCCTGGTGTTGAATGAGGCTGTCATCTAACCTGTATGCTGACCATGGATAATGTCCAGGCCATCCTCTTGCTCTTCCGCCACCGCTGCTGAGCAACGCTTGCCCAATTCAAAATGTTCCTTGCAGCGTTGACTGGAGATACCCAAAGCATCCTGGCATCCTCCAAGATTGCAGAAACAACCTGAAACACAACAAGCGAATGTCAGGCTAAAGGATCAAATAAACAAGTGTTGCAAACCTGTGCGCAATTGAATGCGGCAAGCTTGAGCTCGTTGTTGCACATTGTAATGGCCGATGGGACCTCCAGCGCTGTCCTGCAAATTGAAGGCAATTATGGGCCCTTCACAAAGTCCACAACCATGTGGTTACAAGGTGTTACCTTGGAAAAGGAGAAAGAAGAACAATAGCAGTACCTTGATAAGTATTCCAATTCCTTGTTTCGATTGTCGCTGCCGATGAAAGGCTTCCATCTGCTGAGGCTGAGGCTGAGGCTTGGCTGTGGTAAAGCAGACAAAGCGGTCGACCAGAATCACGATGGATCATTTGCTTCATGGCCTGCACTGCCCTTACTCTCAGCCGCTCTACAAATCTCCCTACACGACCACTTCCTCCAAGCTCCTTCCAAAAGCTGAACACAGGGCCCAAAGCAGCTATCGCCTGGTAGTTTGGCGTTCCATCCTCGAAGTGAGTCGACGAGGTCGCAGGCACAGGCACGAGAAAGTTAGTCCGTGCATCACCAGCCAGCACAGTTCCACCACCAAAATATTGCTTCTTCATCAAAGGCATGACAGTCTTCTTGATGATCAGGGCTCCCAATCCCGTGGGATATCCCAGCAGCTTGTAGAATGACAGAGCGATCAGGTCTGGCTGGCAAGGGAGAGAAGGCCGGCTAATCAATCTTGCGCCATCCACAAGCCACAGCCAGCGATGGCCCGTCACGCGCTCTAATTGTTTGAGAACATCGCGAGCCAACAGGAAATCCAGGCCAGCTCCAGAGAAA
Source organism: Ochromonas danica (assembly GCA_015146655.1). Classification (NCBI taxonomy): domain Eukaryota; class Chrysophyceae; order Chromulinales; family Chromulinaceae; genus Ochromonas; species Ochromonas danica. Next base: position 94,546 of record VKHL01000043.1, on the reverse strand, counting down.
TTGCACTCGCCAGAAAGGCCAAACAGTGAGAAAGGCACAGAAGACGACGAGGAAGAGCTAGGCATGCTCTCTAGCTCTCTCTGAAACATAGTGAGAATGCGCTTCACTTTAGCTTCTTCGTCGTCACTGTGTTCTTCATCGCTGGGGTGGTAGAAGGGCAGCGCGGGGAGAGGTTGAAACTTCGGCGCGAAGGAGCGCAAGCCCAATAGTGACGTGTGAGCATTCTCACAATAGGCATAAACACTCTGTGGCGACCATGGAAAGACCTCGCCCACGAGCTTGATCGACGCCGTGCTGCCCGCTGTGAAGACCACGTCATAGTCGGAGGGGTCCAGGCCGAAGTGCTCCAGCGTCAGCTCTCTGCCCCTTCTCAGCACGTCCACAGACTGCGAGCTGGCAGGTCCACCTCCAGTCGAGTGAGGGTTGCCTAGGCAGTGCGCCGCTATCTCCTCGAAGACTCGCTGCAGCAGAGGCCGGCAGAGCGGAGGACTGCCCGCGTAGTCCAAGTAGGTTAACCGCTGCTCCTCGCCTGGACGGGACAGCACAAGTACATCTTTGCTTCTTTTACCTGTGCAAAAATGAAGCAAGTCGTTGATCTCTTCACTTTCTTTCATCGCATTCCCAGCATATCATAGAGAAGATATTGGGATAGCCAAGGCAGAATGGAATCCACGTGGAAATCCACATGGAATCAAGCAAACGTTAAGTTTACAAGAGAAGATAACGCGATTTATGCAGAAACAGACTTTTCGTATCAATAAACGGCAAGTTTGAAAGAAGAAAATTCAATGCGAAAATGAGAAAATGGTCGAGAAAGACCGAGCTCTCCTGTTCGAAGCTCTGTCATGGCTCGATAGCCTGCCATCCGATCTACCTTCTTCTCTCTTCGAGCCTCGCCTTCAGCTGCGCAGTGTGCCCTTGCAACCGGCAGACGACCACGAGGACGAGATGCACCCTCTTGCTCTGAGAAGGAGTTCTTTAGAATATGGCTGGAGGAGGTGGAGGCGCTACTACCTCACCAGACAAGGCAGAAGGCGGCAGGAGGAGGAGGTGCACCGCCTGCCTGCGTGGAGGCGCTTCCTCGTCACTGTGCGCGCGCTGCGGAAGTGGCGGAGGCGCTGGGCCTTCCAGCTAGCATTGACTCAGCGCCTGGTGCTTCCTCTTCGAGTGGTCGGCAAGCAGAGGAAGTATTTGCGCTTCTGGCTGGTCCGATCTCGTCTGCGCAGGAGAGCCAAGCGCCTCGCCCTGTCCTCCTGGGCCAACCTCTACAAGAGAGTGTGTGCTGTGAAGCATCTGATGCAACGCAGAGAGCTACGCTCTGCCGTGATTGTGTGGAGGAGAAGAGCGCGATGGCCCAGAGTCGCTCAGCAGTGGCGGCGGTTCCATCTCCGCCTCTCCTTTGCCAGCTGGCGGTGCTTGGCAGGCAATGATGGTCGCTTCCTTCCTGGAGGGAATTGGGGAGAACGTGGAGTGATGCAAAGGAGAAGAGGACCCGCTTCACTTGGACTGCAAAGAGCAGGCATGGAGTTAGGTCGGCAGTTCCATCTGGTCGGTCTTCTGCGGCAGTGGCGGCGCCGTGCAAAGGCAATCCATCGCCATCGACTGACGCTTTTCAAACGATTGCAGCACTTCTTACCCGTTATGAGAAAGATGATGAGGCAGGTTTGGCTAAGGACGGCCATAGCATGGCGTCTTCAGAAGGATCAGTTGCAGCTGGCAGAGACGTTTGGTCGAACTCGACGAGTCCACAGCGCGTGGAGTCTGTGGATCCGTCAAGTGAGGTGGAGGTCAAACCATTTAACTCACCCAGAAAAGTGCAGAAACTTCCAACGACGGAAATGGTTCAAGCGGTGGTTTGATCAAATTCGCTTCAAATACATTGCCAAGCAAGACGACCTCCTCCGCCTCCGCCGCCTCAGAGGTCGACTGCGGTATTGGAGGACAAGAATTCAACTGAGGAAGTACGAGAAGAAGCTGCGAGAAGTCAATGAGCTGGTTAGTCTGCGCTTGGCTGTTCGGCAATGGCAGAGCTGGTCGCAGGCGAAGAGCGCGAAGTTCTCTTTGGCCGTCGCGGACAGTTTTCGACGAAGACAGGCGCTTCGTCGCTTCCTCTTGCTGCAGTGGAGGGAGCATGTAGTCAGAGAGATCAAAGTGAGGTCAGCAGTGCGGCGCATGCGCTGTCAGTCTCTGCTCAGGCGGTGGAGACGTCAAGTGCTGGTCACACAGCGAGTGTTTCGCCAAATACACTATCGAGCAGACCTGCGGTATCAGATTTACACCGCGTGGAAAGTGTTCAGGCTGTGGTATGGCCGAAGTCAGAGATCAGCGGATCTTCGCAGACGGCTGAAAGTGTATCAACGCCTTCACAGCCTCAGATACAGTTCGCTGCATGATTTGCACAGTCATCGTCTAGAGGCGAATCATCATGGAGATCGACTTCTTGACTATCGATGGTTAGACGAAGGGGACGAGGGAGGAGAAGCTGATCGAAAGCTCGTCCTCGTCCATCGCAATCGAAAGGTCATGGCTATCATTTGGCAGCATTGGGCAGGTCTGTTTGTTCCTGCTCGTCGCTGGGAAAGAGAGCAAACACAGCACTGCGCCATCAAGCAGAACTTTCTGCGTATGAGGAGATGTTGGGAGAGTTGGTTTGCAGAATATGATCGCATCGCCTGCGCTAAGCACTCGTTGTTTCGCGCTATGCATTGCTGGAGAAAGGCGAAGGAATGCCGTGCTTGGAGAAGAGACCGTCTTCGTCGACTCCTTCACTCTTGCAAGAAAGACAAAGGCAAGGCGTGGCTGGCATTGAGATGGCGATATTCATCTCGTCTTCTGTCCAGGCATTCCCCCGATGCTTTGCTGTTAGTAGTCTATCTGCAGAGATGGCTCAGACTCAACAGAGCCAGAGCGAGTCAACAGTTGCAGGTCAAGAGATGTCAAGGAGAGATTCTTCGACGTCTCCATCGCATTCAATGCGCCGTCCAAGCAGTCGAGACGAAACACATCTATTTTCAATGTTTGTCTGTTTGGAGGCATTGGCGGAGATCTTTGTGCACAGGCAGTTCTGTCTTGAAGAGCATTCAGCTGCGAATGGTGGGAAGGAAAAGTCTGCGGGCATGGGTAGAGACTTACAATCGACAAGTCATGGTGAGGACGTTAGGCATTTCCCTTCCCCATAGCCTCTCAGATCTTAGCGATACTGCGGCGGGTATTTCCATCATCGCCTTCAACCAGTCGCATTCATTGCTAAATGGGTCTATTCCTGAAGTGGTTGTTAATCCAACGAGTAGGCGCAAGTTGATCAATCTGGACCAAAAGAGAGAAGTTCTCTCTCAAGCCAGAAGAGAGAATGCCTCGCCATCCAACAGCAACAATAACAACACTAACAACACTAGCAGGCAGTCCTCATGCTCAACTACCAGGACCAGTCGCAGTATGTTCAAAGCGGGAGGAAGTGATCACAGCCTCTCGACTCTTGTCGTGGACACGCAGAGCCATCGACGAGGATATTATGCAGCTTATAAACGACGCGTTGAAGCCCTTCGCGCCGCCCCTCAGACCCAATCAAACCTTTCCCTTCGCATGCCCAAGCGGTGAAAACATTGCCTACCAGCATCTAGCACAGAAACCAATTGTAGCGCAGTTGACATTTCCCTTCCCCTCCGTCTAAATGCGTTACTATACATTTCCTACCTAATCTAACACACCACTAGTTGAACGACTAAGAGTGATCTCCGCAGATCAGATCACATCAGATCAGATCAGATCAGCATGTGATTCTGAGCTGTGGATAGATGGCCTTGACATTGTTCTCGATTGTTGACTTGGGCGACCCCACGAACTTGACGATGAGGCTCTCCAGAGGACTGCTCTCCACCATACTGCCCTCTTGTTGCTGCAGAGAGACCAGGAAAGAGAGAGATATGAGATCAACTTGACTGGACAGCGGGTGGGAATTACCTGAGCGAGCTTTCGCTCGATGAGATCGACGAGATGAGGAGCGAAGATGACGCGATTGCCACTGAGATCCACCTCTTTCAACCTCGTGCAGTAGAGCACTAGACTATCAACCAAGAACTCTGGCGAGGGCGGCAGGTTGTACGAGGGAATGGTAGTGGACAGCCAGGACAGATCCAGCCGCTCGACTTGCCCGCCCAGCCGCAAGAAGACTTCCCTCAGCGTCTGCTCGTTGACGTCAAGATAGCCCAGCCCCAGCGATCTGAGGGCGGGGCATTGATTGACCAGGAGCAGCAAGGTGTTGTCTTTCATGGCGATGCCCGAGACGTTCAGTTCCTGCAGCAGGCGCAGTTTGGGATAGCCGCGCAGGAAGCGCTGCATGGCTTGGTCGTCGATGTTGTAGTTGCCTCCGAGGTTCAAGCTGACCAAAGGAGGCACGGCCATCGAGGTGATGACGTCGATGAACTTCTGTCCCAGCTTGCGGCAAGAGCGCAAGTTGAGGTGAGTGAGAGAGGGGCAGTCGCGGAAGACTCCCTGCAGGATGGAGTGGTCCACTTGGAAGCAGCCAGAGACGTCCAAGTGAGTCAGCTGGCCTTTGCTTAGAGTCACCACCTTGAGAAGGTAGCGGCCTGTGACACACACACACACGCACACACACACAGTACACACAGAGTACACACAGTGCGTTACTATCGCTCACTCAGTCACTCTATAGAGGCAGAGGCAGTGCTAACCAGAGATCTTGGAGTTGGTGAGGCAGATTTTCTCTCTATTCCTCAACAAGACAGGGGGCACGGCATCGTCGGTCATGCGCCCCGTGTTGGTGATGTAGTTGACGATGGTCTGCACGATGTCCTGGTCAGAGAAGCAGCCCTTCTCCATCGCCTCCAGCAGAGCGTGGCAGCCGCGCTCATGAACACACTTCACGGGTGTGTTTGCGATCTGCTTCAAGACCAGCACCTGAAGAGAAGGGATTTCTCGTATGAAACTCATTCCTTCTCTCTTTCGCTTTCAAACAAGCCCATCCCTTTCTTTCGCACTATTCTTACCTTGCGAGGGAAGAAACGCGATTCTCTCTTTCCTCTGCCGGAAGCTGTTTATCGCCCCACATTGTACAGCAGTCTATACATTGTAATATAGCTAACATAGTCACATAGTTTACATAGTCAATAGATTGTGGACTAGTACTATATAAACTCTTTCTACAGTAATAACCCCAAAGTCTAACAGTGGTATGTTAGTAACAGTACACTAAGACTTACCGTGTTAAACTAAGTGAAGACTCTACACCATCTCATACAAAACAAGAACAAAACACACACAGCGAAGGTAACATCGCCAAGCGAGGAATAAAGGGAAACTAGAACAGGTGCGACATCAAGGATTTGGAATGGGATCATGTACACTAAGACCAGGCCTCTACATGTGGGTGTGCGCGCTGGGATTAACCACCGCCTGGTTGTAGCTAGGGCTGACGAATTTACTGTTCGAGCCTGAACAAGAAAAGCAATAATAGTAGGCGAGCATGAAGAGCGCGACGAAAACGACGCAGCCGATGACAATGCCAGCAATCGCGCCGTCGGACAGCTTCTTGTGTTTGTCTCCGCCGTCATCGTCAGGACTGTCGACCACGGCGTCAGAATTGTCAACCGACGACACTGAGGCAGTCGCGAGGTTGGTCGAGCCCGAGTTCGAGGCCTGGACAGTCAAAGTGGAAGAGAAGCTTCCGTCAGCCACAGAGGAGGACAAAGTGGAGGTCATGCTCTGGTAGAGAGAGGTGGCATCGCCTCCGTACTGAGGGAAGTCCACCAGTGGCAGTGTGGTCTGAGTGATCACAGTGACTTCCACACTCGCGACATGTCGCATGTGAGTCTGTGCAGTGGCGCTGACGAAGACAATGTAGTTCACAGAGATGGCGAGGATCTCTGCCTGGGCATTCAAGACAGCCTCCTGATCCGCGGCTGAGAGAGTCGCGGAGGTCAATCCAGCCATGGTGAAGGAGGAAGAGAAGGTCAGCACTGGCTGGGTTTGAGCGGTCGGGGCAGTCGTAGGGGCTCGGGTGGCACTTGGCGTGGCAGTTGGCGCAACTGAAGGAATGGCGCTGGGAGAGCGCGTGGGGGCGACGGTCGGCAGCCTTGAGGGAGAGGCAGTGGGGCTGCGGGTGGGGGCAAGGGAGGGAGACCAGGTGGGGGCTACTGTGGGCTCTTCGGTCATGCTCGAGGGCGAGAAAGAGGGAAAGGCAGTGTGGTCAACAGTGGGGGAAAAGGAAGGAAAGGTCGTGTGGTCAGCAGTTGGTGCCAAAGTTGGGCTGCGGGTGGGCGAGGCGGAGAGATCGAAGACGACCTCTCGCCCTCTGTGGAGCAGATGAGACACTGCAGCCTCGCCCTCCTGCCCGCTCAAGTCATGGGCCTCCGCCTTGTGGATCATCGCCATCACCTCCTCTTCTTCGAGCTAGGGACAGAGCACGAGCAAAGTCAAGTCAGTCAAGTCAAGGAGACAGACAGTCAAGCAGTCCCTCACCATTTGGAAATGCGATCCAAAGGAGAGGCTGGCGCAGAGGAGGAGGAGAAACCCCCGCAAGATCTTGCAAACCATTCTTTTTTCAAGTAGCTAATCGACCAGTGTGATAAAGTACAGACCGAGTGAATGGATGAATTGGTTGCGTTGAGATGATCACCATAACATAATCTCACCGTAACAACGCAACGGAAACACGATCTGGAGATCTGGTCTGGCTTTGGGAAGAAACCCGTGGGCAACCCAATGGGCTTCCGTTGGGTCTGACTCCCACAACACACTCACAGTCTGTCTCTTCTCCCAGTCAGAGTTGGAGATCTTGGCAGGACTTTTCCACCGTCTCAACGTGGATGTCAGTGGAAGGTTCGAATAATGATCCTTCGTTTGAAGAAGAAAGCGCAGTGATTGCGACCAAATGCAGAGGTCGTCAAATCGATGTGCAGCGCCTTCACTATTCCGTTCCCATTGGCACTCAAGCGGACTCCAAGAAGCTGATCTTGAAGGACCTGACCTTCAGCTTGCTTCCTGGGTCCCTTTGTGCTCTTATGGGACCTTCTGGTTCCGGTAAGAGGTGAGTGATTGACTGTGTGGACCTTGTGCTGTCATTGACATCTCTGTGCTATGACAGCACCTTGTTGGATCTCTTAGCCGATCGAAAGTTTCAAGGAGAGTGGTCTGGAGAGATTCTCTTCAATGGAGGCAGTCGCTCGAAGTGGTTCCAGAGAGACAGCGCCTACATCCTGCAAGACGACCTGCACATCCCCACCCTCACTGTGCGAGAGACTGTCTTGTTTTCCGCCCAAGTGCGCCTCCCTGAAGGGACTAGCTTGGATGTCATCGAGCAGCGAGTGAACATGCTCCTTGACCTCATGGGGCTGAACTCCATCCAGCACAGCTACGTGGGAGGACAGAAGATTCGCGGCATCTCAGGAGGACAGATGAAGCGCCTCTCCATCGCGGTGGAGATCGTGTCTTTACCCGATTGTATCTTCTTAGATGAGCCAACTTCAGGGCTGGATAGTCTCATGGCGCTTGAGGTGATGCAAACGGTTCGCAAGCTTGCCGACCAAAATCGAACGTGTGTGTCGACTATTCACCAACCTTCTCCTCAAGTCTTCGCCTTGTTCGACAGCTTGGTTCTGATTGTTGAAGGAAGGCTGATATATTATGGTCCAACTCGTCGAGCAGTGGGTTATTTCACTTCTTTGGGGTTCAACTGCGAAATTGGCGAAAATCCCGCAGAATTTGTTATTGAAGTCTCTCAAGGCATGCTGGCTTCCTCGTCTTTCGGGTCCATGACCGCTCTTCAACTAGTGGAGTGTTACAACAATAGCGAGTTGCGACGAGAAGTGGACCAGCCTTGTCAGGTGAGAGCAAGTGAAGACAATTCCTCTCAGACAGGCCCCACCTCGTCTATGCCCTTCCACCACCGCCACCGCCTCCATGCTACCACGAAATGGACACAATTCAAACATATCTTAAAAAGACAATGCACGGCGATTGTGCGTAATCGACAGGAAATCATCGCGCAATTGGCAAAGAATGCGTTGGTGGGAGGACTCATCGGCACGATCTTCTTCAACCAGGTGGAGGTCACTCTGCCTCTCTTTGACATGTTTGGTGTGCCTCAAGCCGAAGTCAACAACATATCGGCATTGCTATTCTTTGGTATGATGTACACCATGGTTTCCAATGTGGAAAGTATTCCACAGCTCTGCTCTTTGCATCGCATTTTCCAGAGAGAAGTGCTGGCCTTCGCTTACTCTGTTTCTCCTTATTGGCTGGCCAACAGTCTCTCCGTCATTCCTTTGCAAGTGGTAGGCTTCGTTTTCTTTGCAATACCAACCTATTTCCTGTGCTCTTTCCCGCTGGAATGGGACTATTTCTGGTATTTCTCTTCCTTGCTACTCATCGCCTCGCTATCATCTTATTACCTGGCAATGGCGTTAGCAGCATGGACAAATGATGAGAGAATGTCCTTCATCCTCTACCCTCTGTCCTTCCTCTTCTTCTCGCTCTTCGCAGGGTATGCTATCCCTGTAGACGACGTGCCAGCCATGTGGTCCTGGGCGCCCTATGTCAGCTACATTCGCTGGGCCTTCCAAGGCACCATGGTGAACCAATGGAGTGACTATTCCTCGCCTGAAGACAACGACGGATATCCCTCTGTCCTGGAGATGTTTGGCTTCGACGGATATGACAAATACAACTCCTACTGGATTCTCTCCATCGTGGTCGTGTTCAACGTGTTGCTGGCCTATCTCGCCATGCGACCTCCTCGCAAGAACCTCAAGAAACTTGCTTTATGTGATTTATTAAATGGAACGAAGGATAAGCTTGCTGAGAGCCAAGCAGTGGGTGTCAATCCATTGCTGGACAGATCGAATCTCTCGGAGAAGTTAATGGACTCCGTCACTATCGAGCGACCTCCACCTCCAGATCCTGTTCTGCGCGACCTTCCCGGCACCTCAACTGGTAGCATGATGGTGCCAGGCAGTGGAGTAGAGTTGGCATTTCTTCGGATTACTTACGACTTTGGCTCTCTGTCCATATTGAAAGGTCTTTCTGGCATCATTCCAGCAGGCAGTCTGTGCGCTTTGATGGGCTCTTCCGGTGCTGGCAAGTCCACCTTGCTCGACGTATTGTCTCATCGCAAGACGACGGGACAAATTGGCGGGAAGATATTCTTGAATGGCCGAGAGAGCGAGGGACAAGACCTGCGAGCCATCTCCGCCTATGTCACGCAAGACAACGTCTTCCTTCCTTGCTTGACTGTGGAGGAGACACTTGCCTTCTCTGCGGCCCTGCGCCTACCCGAGCAATGGGACCAAGGGAAGAAAGCCCTTCGAGTCAAGGAGATCATGTCAATCCTGAGGCTTGACGAAATATCTCATTCCTTGGTCGGAGATGAAGAACGTCGCGGTATTTCAGGCGGACAGAAAAAGCGCCTGGCCATTGGCATCGAGATCATCCATCTCCCCAATCTTATCTTTCTGGACGAGCCAACGACAGGATTGGACAGCTCCATGGCCTACGAAGTGATCTCCATTGTGCAAGGTCTCACTCAATTCAATCGCACTATTCTGTGCACTATCCACCAACCCTCTGTCCGCACTTTCCATCTCTTCCACAACCTTCTCCTCCTCGCAGAAGGGCGGCTTGTCTTCGCTGGACCTGTTACAGAAGCTGCAAGATACTTCCAGGGCTCTCCTTGCAACTTCATCTGTGCTGCTGACATCAACCCCGCAGACTTCCTCATCGAAGTCGTGAGTGGTATGGCAAGTCGGAGCGCTGGTGCGGAAAAACTAACCAATGCAGACTTGGACGCATTGTTCGCCCGCAGCATGCAAGGACAGAGTCTTTCAACCATGCTTGCAGGCGTAGAGGCGGAGGATCAGGCCAAAAGTGGAGTGCTTTCTCCTTCCAAGCGCAGCAGAGCTATCGCCAGTAGATGGGGCACGGCCACGACATCTCTGGGGCACCAAGTTTCGGTCTTAGTTCGCCGTCGAGTTTTGCAACGTGTTCGCACTCCTTCGCTGTTGTTAGCCACCTCGTTACGATACATGTTCATTGCTCTATTCTATGGCTCGGTCTTCTATGCTTTGCCTACTGGCACAGATACTAGTTGCTATAGTAATCGTCTCTGCATTCTCTTCTTCACGTTGCTGCTGGTCCTCATGGGTCATCAGGAAGACATCCCAGCTCTCTTGGAAGATCGCATGCTCTTCTATCGAGAGCGAGCTGCTTCGGCCTATTGCACGTTTGCCTACTGGCTGACGAATGTGATTGTTGTGCTTCCTTTCTCTGCAATCAACGTGACCTGCTACAGCATAATCCTGTACTGTCTCACAGGTCTTCGCAAAGAATGGTCCGCCTTCTTCTGCTTTCTCTACATTGTCTTGGTGACGGATTGGATAGGCTGTATGGTCTGCCAGATGGTGAGCTACGTCTCGGCCAGCGCTGAGATTGCTATGAGCTTCTTCCCTGTCGCCTTGTTCTTCGCAATGGCTTTTGAAGGCTTCATTGTCTATCTGCCTCAGTTTCCCAAGTGGTTGCAATGGGCTGATAACTTGTCCTACATGCGCTTCTCCTTCCAGGCTGTCGTGGTTAACGAGTTTTCTGGTAACTCTGAGCTGCCCCTCGAGGAGATCTATCTCTCCAACTTGGGCTTCCAAGAACTCGACGCCTGGCAATGCGGTGCCATTTTGTGGGCCTTTGTAGTTATTCACACAGTCCTCAGCTATCTCTTGCTGGCTTACCTGGACTTCGAGAAGAGGTGATCGATCGCTATGGATCTCTCTTTCTCTTTCTATCTGTTCTGCTTGCTTATTAGTCTATTATATACTATCGTAGTACATAACAAGATTGTAAATTAGTCCCTTGTTGCTTGATAGCTACTTAAGATATCATCTTGTACTTAACCAAGTCCTATACTAGTCCTATACAAGCACTGTAGTCTATGTAGTCCATTTATTAGTTTCGTTTAGTACAGTAGATTACACCATAGGCTACACCAGGGTAACTATACTGAACATGTCCATGTTAACTTAAGATGGAAGTTGCCCTCTCCGTTGTAATCTATTCCATATTATTCAGATATAGACAAGTCTGGTCTAGCAGTGGACTATGAAGTCTCGCACATCTCCAGGGGATTCTCGATCTCCCAGGAAAGTGATCAAGCCGGGAAAGTTCTCTCAGGTCATTGCAGGAGAGATTTCCGCCAAAGACCTCTCAACCAGCTCCACGGTCTCGAGCTATCAGATCCTCCACCCGCAGGACCGCTGCCAGCCACGCATCACGCCCTCCTCCTTCTCTGCGAGACAGAGAGAGTCAGCGGAAGATTCGAGCAGCGCGGGGAGTGTGGCCAGCGTGTCTCAGCGGCTGGCGGCAGTCAAGCCGTTCCCCTCGGAGGCCAGCCCAGACGACAAGGCGAGTGACTTCCCGCGACGACGACTGGAAGCCGAACTCATCGAGAAGATGAAGTTTCTGAACAAGAGGCGGGTTGATGCTGAAAATGTGAGTCAACCCCTTCCCCTCTGTGGGTTGATATGATATGATATGATATGAGATATGATGTGTTGTGGGTAACGTTATGGTGTGTCTGACATGGTTTATGCTGTGTGGATGGTGTTTGGTGTATCAGAGCCAGCGTCTCTATAGGGCCACGGCGAAGCACATGCAGGCCAAGCTCGCCTCTAACCACCAGCAAGCCCAAGAAGTGATCGACTCCGTGCAGTCCGTGAGAAAGAATTTGGAAAGCATTCGCCGCACTGGCTAGCGACTCCTCCTCCTCCGCTTTTCTTCGCTCTGTCGTGTTAACCATCCTGCAAATGAATGCAAAGGCGTGAAATCTCTCCGCCATGAGACAACAGCAGCCATCAGAGTCTAACGGCCATTAAGACTAGTCGCAGGGTAGCAGCTACTACAAGTACAGTATTAGTGCAGCTCACTTGTATCGTCAAGCGAGATGTTGATTTGCCCAGATCGTGGTTTGCCCAGTACAACTCAAAGGCTCTATCAACAATCAAGTACTGTTCTTTGTGCGCCACGATCTCAGCACGCTTTGAGAGCAACTCCTGGATAAAGGCTTCATGTCCTCGCCACACTTGTTCGATATCCTCCTCCTTGAGATCCACCAGATGATGAGCATTTCCACTTCCACCACTAGTTCGTGTCGGCGACATCTTCCCTGCTGGTGACTGCTGCTGCTGCTGCTGCGGGTGGTCTGTGGCGTGGAGAGATTCTTTGCTTTCTGCCGCCTCTCGGCAGTGCTGGCGGTCTATATTAAGGATGTTAAGCAAAACCAAATGTAGTGTAGGGGTTGATTATGATATTCCCAAATTGCGAAGTTTGTAAATGCGACTGTGGAGTGAGTGTGCTGCAGAGGCGTCAGACCCGATGGAAGCCCGTTGGGTTGCCCGCGGGTTTCTTGCGGATTAGTCTACTAGACTAATGGAAGAGGCAGATATGGTAGATAGTAGATGTCTCAGATGTGACTCTGGAGATTAGAGAAGTTGTCATTGCATCCATTGTGCTGAATAACTCTCGAATGATGATGCACAGCAGATTCAGTAATGATTAAAAGTAGACTATTTACATATCAAAGAAATTATCATAATTGTTCATAATGTACAATCCAAAGGGATAAAAAGGTGTTTGTGTGTGCTCTCAGTACTCAGTGCTCTGCTAACGATTCTTGTGCTTCTTGTTGCCCCTTCCTTTCATCCAGGAAGAAGCACTGCGGATGAGACTCCATCTCCACAGCCCCTGACCTTGGCCTTCTCTATCTCCACTGCCCATACCGCTCTCAAGATCATCAACCGAAGAGCGAGTTGACTGTGGAGTGAGCAGCTGGATGATGCTGTGGCGGATGTCTGCTCGATCTTGGTGCGCCTCCTCTTGCAAGCTCTCATCGAAGCGAATGAGGTAAGGGTCAAACTTCCGCAGATAGAAGACCACTCCCAGACCCATCAAAATAGAAGATCCCAAAATGATCACTGACGCCAATGACGCCGTCATGGAGTGGTACTCGAAAGCAAACTGTGCGCCAGTGAAGATGAATGTGACCACGAGCATGAAGGCCGTGCCCAAGTAGAAGACGATAAGTGAGACCTCTGCGAGGCCTTTGCAATGACTTGCCCAGTACAACTCAAAGGCTCTATCAACAATCAAGTACTGTTCTTTGTGCGCCACGATCTCAGCACGCTTTGAGAGCAACTCCTGGATAAAGGCTTCATGTCCTCGCCACACTTGTTCGATATCCTCCTCCTTGAGATCCACCAGATGATGAGCATTTCCACTTCCACCACTAGTTCGTGTCGGCGACATCTTCCCTGCTGGTGACTGCTGCTGCTGCTGCTGCGGGTGGTCTGTGGCGTGGAGAGATTCTTTGCTTTCTGCCGCCTCTCGGCAGTGCTGGCGGTCTATAGAAGAAGCCAAGCCCATCATCTTGACATCATCTCGGATTTTCTTTGTGTGCTTAATAGCCTGAGAAAGATGGCGTTTCCCATCCTTCGACCGCTTCAACATGAAGGAGGTGACGTTCTTCACGATGAGAGCGCAGAGGGCAATGGCCAGCAGGAGGAGGACGAGGGACAAGCTGTTGAAGAGCGCGTAGCAGATCTTCAAATAGGGCTGTGAGTTGGAAGGCAGGCCTCCCTGGTAGAGGATGGAGATCAAGGCGGTGAACATCATAGTGGACGCGATGAGAATGGTCTGGTACTGCTGGTTGCGCTGGTCGATCATGTCTCGCTCTGCGTCCAGCGTGCTGTTTATGAGGTTCTCGTTGATCTCCTGGAAGTAACGCTCCATGTCATTGTAGGCAGCGACGAGGTAGCTCTTCTTCTCCTGCTCTAACTCCTGATCGAACTGTTCCTTCATTTGCTTGAGGATTTCCTCGTGCTGCTCCTGCTCCAAGGCGATCTCTCGGTCATTTTGGTAATAATCCTGAAGAAGACCGCCTCCAGTTAAAACAAAGTCCACTGCAGGGGCCAACAGAGCGCTCATGATCGCATTGATCGATGCTGGTCTAGACTATCTCTCTCACTGCTAACCTCCATGATGACCGGCGGGTTATCTCCAGATCTCTAGACCTCTAGACCTCTAGACTGTCAGATAACCAAATAGCCAGATAGCCAGATCTAGTCGAAAATCCAAACCCATTCTCTCCCATCACACAAGAGAAATAGAAATCAAATCCAAATCAAATTGGAAATTGTTTGGTCATGATCACTGTGGTGGAAGTTATTGTGGGAATATTGTTGGCATTGCCAGTGGCGATAGCAAGTATCTTTGCTTTAATGCCGATACTGTGGCGACTGGTTGGCAGCAGGAATCATCCTGTGCACGAGACAGTGACCTCGGACATCCCCGGCAACCCCCACGTCTTCGACTTCTCCCTCATCTCTCTGCTCCGAACCATGCCAGAACCCAACAATTTCAACATCGTCTGGACAAAGGTTCCTTTTGAGGAGCCTCTTCTTGTACGCGGTCAGCTGCCGCCCAGTCGCTTCAGCTCGTGTTCACTTTATGCTGGCCTGGGCGCTGTGCCGGAATCCTTGGAGTTGCATGCGAATAAAGATGCATCCCGCGGTCTGTTTGAAATCACCATCCAGCATCCTGACAAGACCCACTCAGAGACCTCAGCAGAGACTCTCATCGTGGCTGATTCGTCTGTTCCGGCAGGGATGGTGGTCATGCGCAACTACCTCGTCCCCCCTGGCACTGTTGTGCGCACCCCTGAGATTGTCCAAAAGTCAAGTGGAAAGGTGATCCGAGGCAGTGAGCATCTCTGCGCTGGCTCTGCTGTGCTGCATCTCCAGCCTTCCGCTCTGCCTTCGACTTTAGCGCAAATCGCTCTCTACCACCTGCTGGTCTGGTTAAGCGTGATACTATTGAGAGGATGGTCTGCTTCTTCCTTGTTCTTCAATGCTCTCTTCTCTGTCTTCGCGGTTGCCTTGACAGTGGCTGCTCGCTCTTTGTTGTTCTATTTGGGCAAGCGGCGCATGGCTGTCTTGGGACAAGAACTCGCCCCAGAGCCAAACAAACTCTATCATTGCGACTTGGAAAAGAGCTCCAAAGGCTCTCAGCCCTCTAAAATTCACAAGTATTACTTCATGCGCTATACTATTCCTCCTGGACAGGAGCTGGCTGTGAGGGGCAAGATCGACCGCAATAGGCAAGAGTATTGGAGCCTTGTGGCGTACGACATCTTCGGACTTCCACTACCCCATTTCTTTTACGACCTTAATGCAACATTAAACTCCCTCACCGAGAACGTTTATGAGTTCGATATTCGCATGTCCAATGAGTCAAGATCAGGCAGGCAAGCCATCGGACGACCTAAAATATCAGAACTCCCAGTACATAACGCCCCCGAGGGATATGTGCTGTTTCGTCTAGTCCATCCTCGCGACGATGAAGTGGTCGCTTTTTCTCATCCTAATACCCAGCTTCTTCCTCTTAACTCTGCGGAGCCTCAGTCTCAGGAGAAAGACAAGAAGCAACGCTGAACAACATCTCTTTCTCTTTACTTTACTGCAGCATGCACACTCTTACTATTATTGCTCCGTCCGGTACCATTTTTGTTGTAGCCTAGCAGAACAAAGGCAATATCTGTTCTGTGCTAATTATGTTTAATTTGAGGAGAAGTAGTGAGCGACATCTTCGTTTAAGGAGGAAATGGTTTTCATTGCATCATCTTTGAATGACTTCCCGGTCATGATCTCATAGATCATGATGTATCTAAACACCATCTCCAATGAATCTCAAAGCAGAATGTAACAAGATGGTGGAGTTCAAACCTGCGAGAGAGTTCATTGACCAGTTCAGGTGGTGCTTCAGGCAAAACCTCCGCAGTGTAAGGGTCACAATGTGCAGCGTACCACTTTCTTAGGAACTCCTTGTCAATATTGTCTGGTTCCTAGTTGATATCTCCTGGCATTAGTGGCCAAAAGTAATAATTCTGAACGAAAGCATCTTACCTCTCCAGCAGCCATGCGAGCCTCGTATGTTTCAGCAACCCAGTAGCGGCTAGAGTCTGGCGTGTGGATTTCATCGACTACGACTATGTTTCCGTCCTGATCTTTGCCAAACTCATATTTTGTGTCCACCAGCAATAGACCCCTTTCCAAACTAAGCTGTTGACCCAAAGAAAACAACTGATGGGCATATCTAGAGCAAATTTCCCAGTCTTCGGCAGTCATCAGTCCTTTGGCTATGATATCTTCAGCACTAATTAGTTCATCATGCTCATCGCTTTTGGTCGTGGGGGTCAGTTTGTTCTGTTCTAGTCTTTGGTTCTTCACCAAACCATCCGGGAAGTCGTGTCCACAATAATATCTGACACCTTTTTGATAGTTGGTCCAAAGAGAAGTGGAGGTACTACCAGTGATGAAGCCACGCATAACGAACTCCACGGGGAAGACTGTGCACTTCTTGCCAATGGTAACATTGGGGTGCGGACTCGCCAAAACGTGATTTGGAACAAGATGCTTCGTTGATTCAAACCACCAGAGAGAAGAAAGGTTGAGTACTTGGCCCTTATACGGAACGGACGCGAGCTGGCGGTCAAAAGCGCTCTGTCTGTCCGTTGTGACGAGCAGCACAAAGTCATCACAAAGGTACATGTCTCTGACCTTGCCTACACACTTCTTCTGAAAGCCAGGAAGCTTTGAGGTATCAAGGTGGGTTTCTTTCAGCGTAGTCTCTCGTGCAGGATCGATGAACTCATTGACGTAAGTCGTGGTGCGCGCATTGATAGCTTGAAATGTCGGATTGGTGAAATCTGTCATAACTCTCTTGTTTTCTCAATCCACTAGAATAGATCAATGCGAAAAATGGTGAAGTATAGCAACAGCAGGCACAACAATCAGTCCCTGAATATTGTCTCCACCAATATTCTGCTGTCTTTGCATATTCCACATAGCACTCCATGGAAGATCTGTGTGGAATCTTGTTGGAAACAGATTTTTTCTCGATCAATGACAAGTTAAAGTGACCGAAGAGGCGGGGAATTTTTCGCAACCCCCAGCCGCCGCGATCTTATTAGTATTCTCACCATACCAGAAGGGCCAAGTCAAGAAAGATGTCTCTGTTATTGTCTCCTTATAAGCTCGGCACCCTTGAGCTGTCCAACCGTGTTGTCATGGCCCCTCTCACAAGAGGCAGAGCTGGAACTTCTCGCACTCCCAATGACTACATGCGTCAGTACTACGAAATGCGTGCCAGTGCGGGTTTGATCATTGTTGAAGCCTCCGTTATTAGTTCACAAGGGTATGGCTGGTTCGGCTCTCCAGGCATCTATACCCAGGAGCACGCGGAAGGTTGGAAGCCCATCGCCGAGGCAGTACACAACAAAGGAGGCAAGATCTTCATCCAACTATGGCACATGGGAAGACAATCTCACCCTTCCTTTCATGAAACTAATGAGATCGTCGCTCCTTCCGCCATTAAGATTCCTGGTGACGGACGTGTTTTTGATGTTAACGCTCAACCTGTTCCATATGCTACTCCTCGAGCCTTAACCACTGAAGAGGTGGAAGCACTGCCAGAACAATATAAGCATAGTGCTCGTATTGCGAAAGAAAGTGGCTTCGATGGTGTGGAGATTCATTGTGCTAACGGCTATCTGCTCGATACCTTCCTCCAGTCCAGCACGAACTTGCGCACAGACAAGTACGGTGGAAGTCCTGAGAATCGCGTGCGCATTCTCCATGAGATCATTACCGCGATTGCGGAAGTCTTCCCTCATGACCGCATTGGTGTGCGCATCGCTCCTAATGGCGTCTTCGGTGGCATGGGCAGTGCAGACAATGACACTTTCTTTCCCTTCTTGGCCAAGGAGATTGCCAAATATGGTCTTGCCTATTTGCACGTAATGGATGGTCTTGGCTTTGGCTTCCATAACTTATGCAAGCCTGTCACTCTCTTTGATATCAAGAAGGAGTTCCCAGGTCCCATCATCGGCAACATTACCTACACCAAGGACACCGCGGAGGGAGCACTTCGCACAGGAGCTGTAGATCTGATAGCATTCGGCAGAGCTTATTTGTCCAATCCAGATCTTGTGGAGAGATTCAAGAATAATCTTCCTTTAGCTGAAGATGCACCATTAGCTCATTGGTTTGGCCACGACGCCGATCCATCCAAGACTTTAGAAGGTTACCTGACTTACGGTCCTGCCAAGTTAGAGTAAAATGTCTGGGTTGTGATGTTTGAGGTATTCAAGTTAGATAGGTAGTATATCAGACTTCTTGTCTGGTCTTGCGTTGTGTGCACTGGAGTTCACACATAATCACGCATTCAGTTGTGACTCCATAGTTATATTAATTGAGTCTTACTGAAGCAGATTCTTTTAATCGATATCGACTTCGGCACAGTTTATATTGTGGCACAGTTTATTCATCTCAAATGTGGGAGGAGGATTTGTTTTAGAACGTTATGTTAACTTCATTGTGATTATCGATTTTCCATTTCTACTCCCACGCAAAAGTTGTACCTCAGTCAAAGCCTGTACCCCTGGCATTTTTTTGAATTTGACGTTTTTGCAATTTGCTCCAATGGCACCCTATCCCAGCAAGGAACGAGTTACGAAAGCCCTCACTAATAGCAATAGGATGAAGATAGACCCGAACAAGCTCAGTGGGGAGGTGAAGGACTGGCTGGCTGTGCAGATCATGGATGGGCACATGACGAGACATATCAGCGATCGTCTTTCGATCAACATAAAGACGATACAAAGATGGGCCAGAAAATACAAGGAAGGCCTTTGTAATCATGGAGAGGGGAAAGGAAGGCCCAGAGTTATCAGCCGCCGAGCAAGTGATGTCCTGACTCGGCAGCTGCGACGCACAGACTTCAATGTCGACGACATTGAGTACAAAGAGCTCCTCCAAGAGGCATTGCGCACCACAGACAAAGAGTATAAGAAAGATCCCGATGCTGTGATCATGCCGAGTCCCTCCACCGTTGCGAGGATGGACGAACAGATATTCGAACGGTCAACGCAGAAGCATTTCTAACCTTCGAGGCTTATTCAAACACTGCTTTTCTCGGTTGGCCATACTGCCGTCCCTATGGACTTCCCGACTGCCACCCAGGCTCTGTTCCTCAGCAGTTCCACAGTTTCTGCTTCAAAGAAAGACTTCGCCGGTCTATGGAAACAAAAAAAGGTTGTCTACTTGCAGGGGTGCAAAATTCGTCATACAGTACGGATCGCTTGAGGTACAAGTTTTGCGCGGGAGTACATAGGCCGTCATTCCACGGAGTATTCCATGGAAGGTTGAGAGAATAAGATGGAAAGAACGCCTCTGCAGTGGGAGCAGTGGGCAAGTGAAGTGGGAAGTGAGAAGATGGTGTGAACTTTCTGCATCCGCACCTGCAGCCGGCATCGCAATCGATCACAATCTAATTCTTACCATTTCCAAACACTGAATCTCGTCAAGAAATATGTCTCAGTTGTTGTCTCCTTATAAACTCGGCACCCTTGAGCTGTCCAACCGTGTTGTCATGGCCCCTCTCACAAGAGGTAGAGCTGGAACTTCTCGCCTTCCCAATGACTACATGCGTCAGTACTACGAAATGCGTGCCAGTGCGGGTTTGATCATCGCTGAAGCCTCTGCTGTTAGTCCACAAGGGTATGGCTGGTTCGGCGGTCCTGGCCTCTATACCCAGGAGCACGCTGAAGGTTGGAAGCATGTTACAGAAGCTGTGCACAAGAAAGGAGGCAAGATCTTCGTTCAACTATGGCACATGGGAAGACAATCTCACCCTTCCTTTCATGAAACTAATGAGATCGTCGCTCCTTCCGCCATTAAGATTCCTGGTGACGGACGTGTTTTTGATGTTAACGCTCAACCTGTTCCATATGCTACTCCTCGAGCCTTAACCACTGAAGAGGTGGAAGCACTGCCAGAACAATATAAGCATAGTGCTCGTATTGCGAAAGAAAGTGGCTTCGATGGTGTGGAGATTCATTGTGCTAACGGCTATCTGCTCGATACCTTCCTCCAGTCCAGCACGAACTTGCGCACAGACAAGTACGGTGGAAGTCCTGAGAATCGCGTGCGCATTCTCCATGAGATCATTACCGCGATTGCGGAAGTCTTCCCTCATGACCGCATTGGTGTGCGCATCGCTCCTAATGGCGTCTTCGGTGGCATGGGCAGTGCAGACAATGACACTTTCTTTCCCTTCTTGGCCAAGGAGATTGCCAAATATGGTCTTGCCTATTTGCACGTAATGGATGGTCTTGGCTTTGGCTTCCATAACTTATGCAAGCCTGTCACTCTCTTTGATATCAAGAAGGAGTTCCCAGGTCCCATCATCGGCAACATTACCTACACCAAGGACACCGCGGAGGGAGCACTTCGCACAGGAGCTGTAGATCTGATAGCATTCGGCAGAGCTTATTTGTCCAATCCAGATCTTGTGGAGAGATTCAAGAATAATCTTCCTTTAGCTGAAGATGCTCCATTTGCTCATTGGTATGGCCATGACGCCGATCCATCCAAGACTTTAGAAGGTTACCTGACTTACGGTCCTGCCAAGTTAGAGTAAACACTGTAGTGCCAGAGTTAGGGCGGGCTTCATCGTATATACATTTATTGGCCTATTTTTGATATGAAGGCATAACCTAAAGATGCGCTCTTGTTTTACACCATGTTTTATGGCTCATTTTTCATCACTTGACTGAGATGGAAGAACAGCACTGAATCTACCTTCCAGCCTTCAGATGATGCTTGGTGGAGCTTGATAGTTGATTGGTAATCTGATTTTGTTCTTCGTGGAGTCGTCTTTGAGGAAACGCTGTGCCCAGTACTTCATGATCCTCGATGTCCGCCTGGAGGACGCCTTCGACTCCATGAAGATCTCGTTCTCCCCTGAGGACATGCTGCACACCGATGTCCTCCTCAGACTCAGGATCTGGGATCCTGCTTGTGGAGCGATCCAGTGAAGGTGGGCACTGCCGCTGAGATGCAGAGCGATGTCATGCAACGCGCCAGGCAGCTACCACGATTGGTGACTAGCCTACGAAGGCCTTCCCGCACAACATCCCTGCCTCGTGGAGAGTGTCGAGAAGAGCTTTGTCTTGCCACACGCTGTGCTGTTACATCTACCAGAAATACAAGGGCAACCTGTCCATCGACGAGAATGAGCCTGCGAACTTCTCCTCCCAGACTGGACAAGGTGCGCCGGCAGCTGGCGGAGCAGTTCAAGTCGAGCATCAGAGAGGAAGAAGACAATGGCGAGGACTCTGTGGGCGAGCTGGGCTACACTCTCAATGAAGTGCGCGAGGACCGTCCTGTCGTTCGCAGGAACCTGAGAGGCCGATGTGTGGCAATGTAGCTAGAGGAGTACAAAGCATGACGCGTATGTGAATCCAGTCGACTTTTTCTTGGTGTGAATCAGCAGCTTGGTATTCATGTCTGAACAAAGAATAGAAGGGACACGATCAGAATACAAAATAAAAACCGAAGGCGCAATCAGATCAAACATACCTGTAGTGGCCAGCGAGCCCACCACACCCGTGGAAACAAAGTGAACATATCATCTAAACGAAATCACAGCATGAATTCATTAAGAAATACTTAATCCTGAAATCGAACAGAAATGTAATTACCTCGTGCAAGTGGATGAGCTCCAAGAGCTGTTCCACAAAATCAGCTAAAGGATTTTGGCAGTTTTTTCCAAGCAAAGGGACGCCTGCTTCTCTTAGCTAGGAGGAAAATGCCAAAACCCTTTAGCTGATGGTTCGGAAGGAATTTGTGGAAAAGCCCTTGGAGCTCATCCACTTGCAGTAAACAAAGTCGGTGAACGAAATTGTGGTGGCGCTAATCCCACACGTGAGAGAAACCGTCGCCCACGTGTGGAATCCAAGGATGACAACGTGGAGCCACATCTTCCAAGACATTCCATGGAAAGGGATGAGAATAAGATGGAAGTGAAGATGGAAGCGATGGAACGGTTCCTGTGTCAAACCCACCTCCGCCTGTAACGATCCACACACACAATCTTAAGTGGAAAGCTTCCTGAAAATATGTCTCTGTTGTTGTCTCCTTATAAGCTCGGCACCCTTGAGCTGTCCAACCGTGTTGTCATGGCCCCAATGACGAGAGGCAGAGCGGGAATTTCTCGTACACCCAATGACTACATGCGTCAGTACTACGAAATGCGCGCCAGCGCGGGTTTGATCATCACTGAAGCCACTGCTATTAGTTCACAAGGCTATGGCTGGTTCGGCTCTCCAGGACTCTATACCCAGGAGCACGCTGAAGGTTGGAAGCGCATTACCGAGGCAGTACACAACAAAGGAGGCAAGATCTTCGTTCAACTGTGGCACATGGGAAGACAATCTCACCCTTCCTTTCATGAGAACAACGAGATCGTCGCTCCTTCTGAAATCAAGATGCCCGGTGATAGTAGTGTTCGTGATGCTCAAGACCGCATTGCTGCGTGTGTCACTCCTCGAGCCTTAACCACTGAAGAGGTGGAAGCACTGCCAGAACAATATAAGCATAGTGCTCGTATTGCGAAAGAAAGTGGCTTCGATGGTGTGGAGATTCATTGTGCTAACGGCTATCTGCTCGATACCTTCCTCCAGTCCAGCACGAACTTGCGCACAGACAAGTACGGTGGAAGTCCTGAGAATCGCGTGCGCATTCTCCATGAGATCATTACCGCGATTGCGGAAGTCTTCCCTCATGACCGCATTGGTGTGCGCATCGCTCCTAATGGCGTCTTCGGTGGCATGGGCAGTGCAGACAATGACACTTTCTTTCCCTTCTTGGCCAAGGAGATTGCCAAATATGGTCTTGCCTATTTGCACGTAATGGATGGTCTTGGCTTTGGCTTCCATAACTTATGCAAGCCTGTCACTCTCTTTGATATCAAGAAGGAGTTCCCAGGTCCCATCATCGGCAACATTACCTACACCAAGGACACCGCGGAGGGGGTTCTTCGTAGTGGAGCTGTAGATCTGATATCGTTTGGTAGAGCTTATTTGTCCAATCCAGATCTTGTGGAGAGATTCAAGAATAATCTTCCTTTAGCTGGAGACCCTCCTTTTACCCATTGGTATGCCCACGACGCCGATCCATCCAAGACTTTAGAAGGTTACCTGACGTACGGTCCTGCCAAGTCAACATAAATAATGCAATGAGCGACTTTATTATATATGTATTGAGCAGTCTGTTTAGATTTGAAGCATAACCTAAAGACGCTACCCTCTTCTCTTCCTCCATTATCTTGATTGGGCTTTACGATCCTTCGAACCTCGGCCCCATTTGTTGAAAGGTGAACTGAACTTTAGTAAAAGCAATGTATGTATGCAAAGCAAAGAGAGATAGTCTGTAAAGAGCTAGTGGGCACGGGCATGATGATAAAGGACTAGTGGACTCTACATCAAGATACGTTGGTGAGAACAAAGAGAGTTTCTTGGCATTACATGTTCAATTAGCAACAGTAATTTGTTTCCACACGAGTCACCTCCCTCTTGACTGATAAAAAATCTGTTTTTTGGAGGCTCTAATGTGAACTTAAACAAGACTGTGCGGGAAAGTCGCACAACACCAACCGCCTCTCTCCCACTCGCCCACCTCTTGTCCATCACATGACGGTACGTACGAGGGGTGGTCGGCCCAAATCTCCACTTTGGAGACTTTAAAGTCCAATTGTTGAAAGTCCGCGTGTTGAAAGTCCAACAGCATGTTATGCGAATGCCAAAGCAAGATCGTATCCATCACAAACAAACCATCCCTTGAACAGCGACTCAGACTGAGAACTTTGATTGGGCAAAGTTAACCAACCTAGTCTTCAAGATGGCATCCACTATTGATAAAAGCTCTTCTTTGGAAACGAAGCAAGAAAACGAAAGTGACCCACCTCATGAGAAAGCAAACCCCAAGCGAGCTTCTTTCAGTCAGGTTTGAAGATCGAATGCTTTTCTACCTCTTGATTTAAACTATACTAATACACCCTTTGATATGTCACAGACCTTCAGCAACGCTGATCAGTACGATTACCTTCTCATGTTTTTGGGCACAATTGGCGCACTGGCTGTGGGCGCCTCAACACCTGTGACCAATGTCATATTTGGGCAGATGATTAATGCTCTCAACAAGAATCCTGACAGCTTCTCAGAACGAATTGACACTCTATGCATTGCCTATGTAATTGTGGGCGTGGTTAACATGCTTGCAGGCTACTTACAAGTCTATTGTTGGACTGCAACTGGCGAGCGGCAAACGCAGCGCTTCCGTGAGCGCTACGTCAATGCATTATTGTCGCAGGAAATTGGCTGGTTCGACACGGTAGGTGCTGGTCAGTTGAATACGAAGGTGGCCGAGGTCATTGGCGAGATTCAAGATGGCTTGAGTCGCAAGATTGGAGATTTGTTACAAAATGGGATCCAAGTAATTGGCTCCCTAGTAGTAGCTTTCTATCTTTGCTGGGAGCTAACTCTTGTCCTTTTGGCGTGCATCCCTTGCTTAGCTGTGGCAGCAACATACATGATCAAAGTAAGCCCACCACTTCTTCTATTTATTCAAACCGAATTATGGGTTGCGCTAACATGTCACTTTTTAAAACTGTAGACTGTATCCGCGGCTACTCATCAAGCATTTGAGCAGTATGCTCGAGCTGGGGCTGTTGCTCAGGAAGCCATCGGATCTGTCCGCACAATCAATGCATTCAACTTACAGCCTACTTTTATCGCTAAGTATCGAAGCTTCATTCTAGAAGCCTTGAGGGTTGGTGTGCTCAAAGGTGCCCAGGTTGGTATTGGCAATGGAGCTGTTTTCGGTGTGGCCTTCCTCACATACGCCCTCGGCTTTTGGTATGGAGGTCGCTTGGTCGCCCACGATCTAGAACACGACTGCTCGGGGAACGACTGCATCACTGGAGGAACGGTCATTTCTGTCTTCTTCAGTATAATCATAGGTTCAATGGCTCTCGGACAGATTGCTCCTCCTCTCACAGCATTCGTTAGTGCACAGTCGTCCATCGCCATGATCTTCGACCTCTTGGAACGGACGCCTCTCATCGATGGTCTTAGCGAAGCGGGTCTGGTTCCTCAGAAAACTCTCCAAGGAAACATCGCTCTGCAAGAAATCTCTTTCGCCTATCCCTCGCGTCCTGACGTCTTGGTTTGTGATCGAATGTCTCTTGACATCCCACATGGTGAGACTGTGGCTCTGGTTGGAGCCTCTGGATGTGGAAAAAGCACGATAGTTAATTTGTTGCTTCGATTTTACGACCCAAATCAAGGCAGCATCACCCTCGATGGCCATGATTTGCGTTCGTTAAACATCAAATACCTGCGCTCCTTGATTGGATATGTTGGTCAAGAGCCTGTGCTTTTCACAGGAACCATCGGAGATAATATCGCTTATGGTCTTGATCCTCAAGAATGTGCTTCCATGTCTGAAAGCCAGCTCAACGCTCTAATTGAGGAGGCTGCTAAGGCTGCTAATGCTCACGACTTCATCGTGTCCTTCCCCGAGGGCTACAAAACAGATGTTGGAGGTAGCGGATCTTCCTTGTCTGGAGGACAGAAACAGCGCATCGCCATTGCTCGTGCTCTTATCAAAAAGCCAGCCATTCTGCTGCTCGATGAAGCGACCTCCGCATTGGATATCAACTCTGAGAAGGTAGTGCAGGCCAGCATCGACCGACTCAGTCAAGCTAAGACACAAACGACTATCATTGTAGCTCACCGATTGAGCACGATTGTCAATGCTGATCGCATATGTGTACTGAGAGGCGGCCATATAGTGGAACAGGGGAGGCACAAAGATCTCATCCAAGTACCCAATGGAGTCTACGCAGACCTCGTGCGCATGCAGATGCTTTCTGGAGAGGAGCGAGAGCATCCACATGAGAGCGACTGTTCTGATGTTCATTTGTTGGGTACTCAAGCTGTGGAAGTAGTACAAGAGAAGGCGATGGTTGAAAGTCGGGAACCTCAGCTGTTGAGAGATGACGAACTTGACACATCTTCATGTGGCAACAAACCTTCTTCGACACTTCCCACGGATCCTCAGCAGAACGAAAAAGAAGAGGTAGTCATTTCCAAGGATGAAAAGCGGCGCCTTACTCGACGAGTGCTGGCCATGGTTGGTCAATATCCAGGCTACGCCACGCTGGGACTGCTCGGTGCTCTCTTCTTTGGCGCAATCTTCCCATGTGAGCATCTCTTAAATGAGCATCACTTATTCATGTGCATTATCGTACTCATGCCTTGTTGTTTTTGACATAATAGGCTGGGGATACATGTTGTCTAAGACCCAAACTTCTCTGTTCTTATCAGATCCAGATGAAATAGAGGATAGAGCTCGTTTCTACGCTTTCCTCTACATCATGCTTGCGGGAGTGTCCTTCTTGAGTTCTTTGGCCATGTATTATGGAGTTGTTGCTGCTGGGGAGCATGTAGCGATGGAGATGCGATCAGCGTTGTTTGAGTCGTTCTTTCACCATCCAGTCGCCTTCTTCGACCAGCCCCAACACTCCGTGGGAACACTCACCGCCCAACTTGCTGGAGAGACAAGATTCGTCTCTAAGGCGCTAGGTGAGGGGTTTGCACGGCAACTGCAGGCCTTGAGTACTTTGTTGGTGGCTCTGGGTCTGGGCTTCAGCTCATCCTGGCAGATCGCTTTTATTGTCATCGCATGCTTCCCTCTAACGATTGCAGCTGGCGCTGTTCGAATGAAAGCCATGAGAGGAATGCAGTACGTTGTTTTCTCCATATCTACATGTCATACATCATCCGTAACTCATGCGTTCTATATCTTAGGTATGACCACGAAGATGATGAGCAGAAGGTTGCATCAGAGAATGACAAACAAAATGCCCGCAAGAGAGAAAAAGGCTCCAAACAAGACCCCAATAACTCCATTCCACACTCTCAAAAATCAGACGAGGACAGCAAGCAAGACCTTGCAGCATCTGGCGCGAATCAAGGCTCAATCATGGCAGGCAGTCACAGTGCTGTTTTAGGTGTTGCATTTACTAACATGCGTACAGTCTCCGCGTTCTCCATGCAACACAAGGTGGCAACTCACTACGCCCAACTCACCCAGCAGATCGTGGAGAGAAGAATCGCTCGCAGTGTTGTCGCAGGGTTGGGATTCGGGGGGTCTTATACAAGTCGCTACCTCATCTATGCATTGCTTTTCTGGGTGGGCTCGCGCTTCATCAAAGATGGTACCATCAACTTCGAAGAGCTCATGGGCGCTATCATGACTCTCATGCTGGGAGCTACAGGTCTTGGCCAAGCACTAAGTGACATGGGTGATCAGATGAAGGGCGCTGACTCCGCAAAGTGGATCTTCGAGGCCATCGACTCCGCTAATGACTCGACTATTGATGGCTTATCTTCGAATAAAGGTCTGGTTCTCATGTCCAACAGCCAACAGCCCCGAGCGTGTGATTTGACATCTGTACCTCCGCATGAACTACATCAATTGGAAGGCAAGATCGAGCTTCGAAATCTCTCTTTCCATTATCCTTCCCGTCCAGATATTACCGTTTGCAGGGGATATAACCTCACTATAGCTGCAGGAGAAGTGGTGGCCTTTGTTGGACCCTCAGGGTCCGGCAAGAGCACCATCATCAACCTGCTCCTCCGCTTCTATGATCCTGACCAGGGAACTGTTCTTATCGATGAAGTAGATATCAAAAGTCTCAATGTACGTTATTTGCGCTCTCAAATCGGATATGTGGGGCAAGAGCCCGTTCTCTTCTCTGGCACCGTACAAGACAACCTCAACTACGGTCGTTATGAAGTGAATTTCTCTCCTTTACTTCCACTCTCTGAAGTCTTGAGCCAGGCTCGTGATCAGCACCAAGAGAAAATGCAAGGTCAAGGCTACTCTTGCACTGCCTCTTGTTGTTGCTGGACGGCCAAGCAGAGCTCCTATCATGTGCCTGTGCCGCAAGAACAGGAGCAAAGGGAGGATATCGAAGAAGCACAGGGGCGCTCCAACGGTGAAGGCGTGCCAGCCGATCTCATCGAAGCGACCAAGTTTGCCCATGCCCACTCATTCATCACCGACTTTTCTGACGGATATCAGACCGTTGTGAGTGCCATGGGGTCAGGCTATATGATCTCGGGTGGGCAAAAGCAGCGCATTGCTCTGGCGCGAGCGATGCTCAAGCGACCCAAGATTCTCCTTCTCGACGAGGCCACAAGTGCTTTGGATGCACAGTCTGAGAACCTCATCCAGCAGTCCATCGATACGCTCACCCAGTTACCAGAGAAGGGGAACCAATCTGGTCCAATCCAGTCACGCCCCACAGTCATCATCGTGGCGCATCGCTTGAGCACTATCGTCAATGCTGATCGAATTGTCGTCATCGACCAGGGAGAGATCAAGGAGGTAGGGTCCCATGAAGAGCTCATGGCCAGAGAGGATGGCCTCTACCGCCAACTCTTCCTCAAGCAGTCTCAAGGAGGAAAACAATAGCCACTCATCTCGAGTTTCGTTTTCTGTGTTGTGTTGTATGTCTAGAAGGTCTTTGTATTCCTTTTCGTCATGTTGAATCTCGAGGTTATGGTAATATCAATACTAGACTATGAGGGTCTTGCTGTCATTAAGAGGATCCATCATCTATTCATCCCATGGTGTTCTTAGTTCACCCTTAAAGCATCAACACTGTGCATTATACACCATTTATCTTATCTCATTGCTCCACTCATTCCATCATCATCAATGAGTTGAGCCACAGTCAAGACCTACCAATGTCATATGACCAATCCTGTGTTATTATAGGCAGGTTATCATAGCCTTAGTACTACTTGCCACTTCGTCTTGCTTTCTTGTGGTGTGGTTCATCTTCATGTGTCTCTTCTTCATGACTTTCTTCTTGAGGTGGTGCAAGTTCTTCTTGGATTATTTGATAAAAGTGATCATGATATTCTTTGCACGCAATCTGGAACTTCTGTCCATGTGGATAGCGCCAATCTCTCTGCATGCTTTCAAACAATAACATGTCAACACTATCTCCTTCTAGCATGCAATCGTCCCAATCGATGATTCGTATTTCCACTTCTATTTCGTTTGCTTCTTCTGAAATGGATTCACTTGCTAAGGTATTAACTCGATAGAATATGTTTTAATCCAGATGGATCACTCCCGCTAAGGCCACTGCATTTAGGGCATTTTGGACTTGTAGTAAGAACTTGTCGATAATAACATCTCTATTGACTTCAGCATATTCTCTTAAATGTACTGCTAATCTCCAATCTTCTTCTAGGAGGTCATATGCCAAGATAGGATAACCAGACTCCAGCCAAGATTGATAATAATCATAACCCTTTCCACTTACTTCTCCTAACCAAGCAAATCTTTTCTTGACAAACGTTTTCAAGGGGTTACGACTCGGATATCCCATGATACCAATTGGGAAATGAACATAACGTCTCCTATCGATATTATTGTGCCATAACCTGTAGAACATCAAAAGGACATAGTTCATGGCACTTCTTGCATACTGCTTGTCCAGGGCACATATTGGTTTCAATACACATTTCTTCTTTAAATAAATATTATTACCCATCTTTTTGCTCTTCTCCAATTGTTCAGTTGATGATAATAATGTTTCAATCATTCTATGGCAATGGTTGGATAAAGCCTTCACCCATTTATGAATGAGAAGGATGTGGGCAGGATATGTCACAGACAACTGCTCAGATAGAGTAACAGCACAAGGAAAGCAATCTGCCATCAAGTAAACTGCACCAAATTGAATCGAGAACCCCGCTGAGCTAATATACGGAATCACATTACGAGTTAAAATCGATGATGGTCTTCAGTGAGATCAAAGAACTAAAGACCATCATCGATTTTAACTCGTAATGTGGGAAAGAACACCAAGGAGACGACAAGCAGAATCACGCAACCTCCGCCCAACTTGCTGGAGAGACAAGATTCGTCTCCAAGGCGCTAGGTGAGGGGTTTGCACAGCAACTGCAGGCCTTGAGTACTTTGTTGGTGGCTCTGGGTCTGGGCTTCAGCTCATCCTGGCAGATCGCTTTTATTGTCATGACATTCAGATGAAACAGAGGGCAGCTAGTCTACAATTCCAGAATTTGACGATTTGGAAGTTACCACGCATCTAATAATATGTCTGAAGTATCCCCGACATCCGAAATCAAACCACTCCTGTTGGATGATCCAAACATGCTGAAGGATCAGCTCGTGGCTTTGTCTCTTGAATTTGATGACAAGTGCAAGATAGAGAGTTTGTTGAAGAGGAATGTTGCTGCGATAAAAGAGCACTTGCCGAAGATCGAGGAGAAGGTGAAGGAGCGCTGCCAAGCTGTGCTGCAGGTAAGTGACAGTGACTAGGAATGAACGAATGATTGGAAGACTACCACTAACTCTCACACCAACATGTCTCTCTCTCTTGTGTCTCTGCCAGGAGGAGAACCGAGCTCATGAAGAGAGATGCAACGAGTGGACAGCCAAGTCCAGACAGGTGCTTCCCATCACATTCACTGACTCACTGGCCTCTCCATCCTCCCCACTAACTTAACCAAACACTGTCTGTCTCCCATACCAGCTGATGGAGGAGAAAGAGAAGCTTCTCGAGCAGTGCAAGAGTCTGGTGGAGGCCGTCAAAGAGAACGACCGCAACCTCGCCACCGAAGCGCGCGCACTCAATCGCCAGGCAGAAGACCAACTCGAGCAAGAGCGAAAGTCCTTCAAAGCCTCTTTTGAAGAGCGTCAACAAAAGGTATCTGACTGGATCTGACCCTACTCTGACTTCATGCTCGTGTCTCATCCCTTCTCTCCTCCTCCTCACAGTTCCTCGCGAGCAAAGCCGCGGAGTTCAAAGCCTCCACTGAGAAGGCTTTGGAGCCAGAGTTTGCTCGTCTGCAGGCTTTGCATGAGCGAGAGTTGGATGATGTCCAAAGCGCTCTGCGAAGTGAAGAGAGGAAGTTGCGCGAATTGTTTCAGCAGCGCGAGCAGAGCCAGCTGGAGGAGGAGAAGGCGCTGGCGCGGAACGAACTCTCCCTGTCTACAAAGGCGCTGCAAGATCGGTATGCCCGTGAGATTGACTCTCTTCTTCGTGACCATCGTCGCCACCTGCAGGAGGTGGAGGAGGAGGGGGAAAAGGAAATGGAGAAGGCGCGCAGGAGGCTGGCGGAGAAAGCTGGTCGACTGCGCAGTGCCCACAGCGATGCGCTGCTTGCCCTGCAGTCAGACCATCAGAAGCAGCTGGTTGACCTGAAGAAATCCCATCTGGCTCAGCTGGAGGAGGAGGAGAAAGATCACCACAAAGCCCTGCACTGCCTGCAAGAGCAATTGCAGAGGGAGATTGGCCAACTCGATCCTTCTTCTTCTTCCTCGTCCACTACCGCTTCTCCACATCCTCCCTCTCGCACGAAGCGACGTGTTCGCGGCGCAATTGACGAGGAATTCAAGTATGACGATGATGAAGACCTTCCCTCTCCTCGCTCTCCCTTGCCAAAGACCACAATCACCAAGCCCTCCTCTGATCGAGCGCGTCCTCCTCGTCTTCCCTCTTCGCCACTCATTACGAGCAGCTCGTTTGATGTCAGCTCGCTTAGCCTACCTCTAGATCTGCAAGAGAAGCTGGAGCAGGCTCGAGCGGAGGCAATCAAAACACGCGATAAGACTCTGCAAGCTGAAATTCGTGGCATGGAAGCTGAAATATTGCGATTGGAGAGGGAATGGCGAGCAAAAGCTGACCAAGAGAAGTCTGCCATCTCCACCACCACGAAGAGAGAGGAGGAACAGCTGGAGCGAAGGTGCATGCAGCTGACTGAAGAGATCGCAGACTATGTCGTGGAGCGAGAGCAAATCTACCAGTCTTTGCAGACTCTCACAACACGGGAAGGGATGGAACGAGATGAAGTAGCTGCCTTGCAGAATGAGTTGCAGACTTACAAAGAGAAGCTCTCTCTGCGCGACAACGAAGCGAAAGACAAGGAGAACCAGCAGCG
The DNA here is from genome assembly GCA_015146655.1 of Ochromonas danica. Lineage (NCBI taxonomy): Eukaryota > Chrysophyceae > Chromulinales > Chromulinaceae > Ochromonas > Ochromonas danica. Next base: position 62,604 of record VKHL01000043.1, on the reverse strand, counting down.
ACTGGCACTGCGTGAGTTACAATTGCAGTATGTCCCGATCATTCGTGAGATGCAAGAAGAATGTGAAGATCTTCGCAGAGCAATGAAGAAGCTGCAAGAGCAGTGGGAGGAGGAGATGGGGCGGTCTGAGAGTCTACAAGCAGCGGAATTGGCTCGATTAGACGCCACGGTAGGAAGACCTTTGCTTCCTTTACATTCCTGTTTATCATCCTTGACTTATCTATTGCTTGGTGGACAATTAGGTGAAGAAGGAGGTGGCTAGTCGAGACCAGGAGATGGCTGTGTTGAGGGAGGCACTGGACGAGGAGCAGGTGAGGAAGGTGAAGCTCACCTCTCTTCTGACTCAGTACTCCTCCTCCACTGCCAATGAGCCTGCTCCATCGAGTCGTTCTTCCACTCGCAACAAGGTCTCACAGCGAGGAGGAGGAGGTGAGGGAGATGATGAAAGTAGATTCACTTCACGCACAGGACACAGCACTGGCAGCAGCACACTGACGGGACGGCCATCCTCTTCCACCTTGCGGTCATCAGCGACAATAGCACGTCTATCGAGGAAGTGATTATAGTGTACTGTACTGTGTTTGCTTTGATTCATTCGACGTTACCATATGCTCAGCGCTAATTGCACCATAAAATGTATACTACTAGGCTAGGTAGGATATCGCACCTCCTCTTGAAGGGGTTTAGCTCAACAGCTACTATTGCACAGCACTTCGACCATGTTAGTACAGTACTGTAGAACTACTGGTCGTGCCATCGCCCACAGCATTCCATGGTATTCCATGGAATAGTCCTGGTCTATTCTATCCCCAGTCCGAGAGGCAGCAGTCATCTGTCATCGATCAACTTCCAAGACCTCTTCTCTCTTAAGCACTCTTCCCCCGTGCTGCCCTCGACCACTTCCAAGGCATTTTTCTCGTCCATTGAATTGGAAAGAACGAAGGCATGGAAAGATTATTTCTGTTTTGCTTTCGCTCCTGTTTGAAAGGAGAGGATGAGAAGGAGTACTACACGGTGCTGGACCTGGACCCTCGCTCCAAGGTCACCGCTGACGTCGTTAAGAGACAGTATAAGAAGCTGTCTTTGACTTTGCACCCGGTAAGACCAGGCTGAGATCTCCTCCTATTCGACGTGAATTCAACAATACCCTATGATGTGACATACTAACCTATGCTATACTATGTACTGTATGCCATGTGATGATATGCTATGCTATGTGATGTAATAGGACAAACTAGCTCAACGAGGTGTGGAAGTGACGGCAGATCACAAGATTCGCTTCCTCAAGCTGAAGGAGGCCTACAATGTCCTCTCTGATCCCAAGAGGAAGCGGCTGTACGACGAATACGGTGAGACAGGATTAAAGCTCTTGGAGAATCCTGCCGAATTGAACCATTTGGACCTACTGCGCAACTTCCAGGTAAGGCTCTGTCACTATGATATCTGATTGATTGGTGGAGGTGGTGTTGGTCTCATTCGATGTGTTTGTTCTGACTGTGTGACAGAGAAATCGCGGAGATCGCACTTCACTGATACTCTTCATCTTCTTTATACTCCTCTCCCTCTTCATCTTGCCAGTGCTTTTCTCGTTGAAGAGTGATGGCACGTTAGGCAAGAATGCTCCTTGGGTGGCGATTTGGAGTCCAATGTGGTTGGTGGACATATTCATTCTGTTGACCACACTGGCCACCTTCGCTGTGCCTGAGGAGGACGAGCAGGACGAAGATCCTGACGCACCCTCTACCAAACCTGATGACAACAAGTTCTCTCTGTGGGAGAAAGTGCTGTTGCTGACAACAACGTGTTCGTTTATTGTGGCTCAGATCTTCGTATTGATGAGGATGGATCACTATACTCACTGGAATTGGTATGTTGTCTTTATCCCCTGGTATGTCTATGAGGCGGCCATTATTCTCAAAGCCTTGCCCACTGCCTGCTCACGTGCCCAGCCTCCCTCCACAGACTTCTCTGATCTGCAGCTGAACCATGCAGAGGATGGTGGAGAAGAGGACCTCTTCATGCAGAGAATGAATGAGCTCACCAAGTATTTCGAGAAATCTATGGAGATCTCTCGCCAACGCAAGGCTATTCTTATCTCACTATTACGAATATGGCAGTCACTCTTCCTGGCTGCACGACTAAATCATTTCGTGCACTGGAATTGGGGACTTGTCTTGCTTCCAGTGTGGATCTACCTGGCCCTTCAGTATGGCTATGTTATGCTTTTCCGATCTATGGGCAGCACGTTGTTATCAGGATTGGATGACGAAGCGATTCTGTCAGGGCAAGTCGCGGACCCTATGATCCTTGTGCGCTATCAGCAAGGGCAGGAGATGATGGCCAACGCATCTCTCACCTGCTTAACTCAATTGGTACCTCTCTTTATGGCCTTGATGTTGATCGGAAGATTAGAAAGCCGTTCTTATTCCACATTTTTGATTATTTTGCCTGTCTTTCTAATCCTGGGCTGTCTGGGTTGTGTTGTGTGCTGTGGGCTTTGCTGTCTCTCCACCATCGACACTGACAGTCTTGAGGCCGAACTGCTCAAGGCTCAACGGGGAGAAGGTGCTGGAGATGGGGGAGATGCTGCGGGATCTAGTGCAGGTGGTGAGGAGGGTGAGTACAGCCCCCCTACCCCAACTCCCACCCCGCTAGTAGTGCCAGTGCCCGCTGCTGAGGAGACTTACGGCACCTTCCCAGTCCCGACCTCCTCCCCACCCGCGGCGGCCTCATCCCCTGCCGCTGCTGCTCCTTCTGCTTCATCTTCTTCGCCACTGATCCAGAGCTCAGTCGCGGATGCTGTGCATACACCGGGCATTGATGTGGATATCGACTAGAATCTCCTTGCAAAGGTTGTGCGTGAGAGTTGCCTTTAAGATACTATCTTTGTTTAATTTGCTAATCACCTCCCATCGAAAGACAGGAGCTCCCTCTCCTTCATTTGCTTTATTTCTATCTAAGGGATCCAAGAGTCAGAGTTGACGTCCCAGCCAGTCTCGCCCACGATGGTCTGCTGTCCCGCCAACGCGCTGTCTGTGTCGTCGTGGGACTGCAGCTTGGAGGCGATCGCCAGACCCGAGCCAAAGGTCACCTTACTCCATCCATACTTGGCGAAGTTGCGCAAGTTAGCGTGGTCACTGCCCTGGGCGGAGAGTTGGCGGTAGACCTCGCCGAAGAGGCGCAGGGTCTGTTCCTCGTTCATGCGAGTCATGAGAGCAAAACTCAATATCTTCGCGGTGCCGATATTCTCATTGGCTTTGTTGTTCACCTCGCCCACCGAAAAGGGAACGGCGAAGTAGTTGTAGTGCTTGTCGATGAAGTCCACGGACTGCTGCAGGGTGACCTGCTTCTTGCCTGCCTTGATATCCTCAGCGAACTGGCGGCACTCTGGAGGGACAGCGCGAGCATCGGTTAGAGAGGCTCCAGGATCAGTTGACAAGCCATTGAACCAATCGCGAGGCTTAATCTCGTAGCCTTGCTCGTCGCGCAGAAGAGCTCCCAGAGAGAAAGCGCGTCTCGAGCAAGCGATCTTGCTGCCGGGCATGCACACCCAAGCTAGGGCAAGGTGGATTTGCAAGAGGACCAATAGAGGCAAGAAGAACGCCATCCTTCACTGCAAGCACGAGGCAGGTGAACAGGTCAGGGCAGAGAGATGAGATGTTGTTGTTCTACTTGTCGTGGATTTGGCCGCAATGCTGACGTTAACCTCTCACCTTTAACTTCACTGTTAACTTAATAGGAATCTATGCTGAGAGACAATGATTAACTTAATGAGTTGAAACATTAACATTTACATGTACTGTATGTAGTATTTATTCCATCCTTCAGGAAATGATCAAAGAGAGATAAATCTCTTTAAGGGAGAGAGACTAATCGAGTCGAAGCCTGTCGTCTCTCCTTTTAGACGGGGTTTCTCTTGGGTGTATAATGGAATCCATTGAAGTCTTCTGGAATCCACAGGACCTCACCCAAAATTAAATCCCAATCCAATCCGATGAGAGGTCAGCTTATCGGATCACTGCTCTCTGTGGTCAGCTGGCACAAAGCTTCTTTGAAGAAGTGTGTCGTTTATGACGTCGGAGCGAGTTCTTGTCCCAGAGTACTTGCTTAGCGCTGCTGCGGTAAGTTGATATCGAGTTGAGGGGAGCTGATCAATTGTTCTGTGCTTTGCTGAAGATTGACTGCTTTGAGTACAGGATTACAGGGAGGGTAAAGAGCTCTACCTGAAGTCTGATTATGACCTCTCTGTGGTCAAGTTTCATCAGTCAATCAATAAACTTGCGGAGAACGACACGGACTACATGCAACAAGAGCAGAGCTGCTGCTATGGCTCCTTGGAGAGAGTTGCGAGCTTTGTGAACCTACAGATCACTAAGAGCATGCATGGCAGGCAATGTCTCTCTGAACTATACAATAACATCACTGAAACAAAGGCAAAGAATCCGAAGGAAAAATGGCCCACCTTCCTCTTCCTTATGGCTCTGCAGAAAGAATGTAAATTGGGTCATCTGCGTCGTAGTCAACGACAGTTATTCCTCTCACAGAACGTGTTGGGCATGCACCATGGTTTACTAGCTGATACCCTCGCCGCCCTTGCCAACTGTTGTCAATGTCAAGGTTTGGTTGGAGAAACAAAGCAGTATCTGCGATGTGCTCTTCGCCTCTATCTGGTCAGTCAGATCCTTATATGCTCTAAGATTATCCAATTAATGGATGCTTTGTTAACGTGTCCCAGGTTCTCTTTGGCGAGTGCAGCTTCAAATACGCCATTACTCTAAGTCGCATTGAATCGCTTCCAAAGGAAGTGAATAGTCCGAATGAGGTTCAAAGTATACGATCGCAACTGAGCAAATTGTGGCCAGAAGTGTTTGGTAAGCATCTAACTTTAGTAACAATTCAGAAGTACATTGAGAAGTACACTTAAATTACGTGTGTGGATTAGAGCTTGTCAGGTTGGGTGGACAAATAACGTGAAGCTTCCAAGTCAAGATGTTGTAGCCGCCTAGGCAATCTCGGAACGATTCCTGCCAAAGGCGAAATATTTTCATAACAACTTCATGTGCACACAGAGTCAGTTAGTAGCTCAAACTGCTATAGCAAGCAGAGCTTTAAGAGAAAATCGTCAAGATGGCTTTCTACCGACACTATATTGCTCATAGCTCGATCCAAATATCATCAATATCTAAAGAAACGTAGGAACTCTATCCTTTGTCAAAAGAAGCCATGGAAATGCATTGTCCCTCATTGCTACAGTTCCACAAAGTAGTGGTGACTGCTTAGATAGCCGGGAAATCCGTCATTAATGCGGCGATGGCTTCTTCTTCAGTATTATCCATGGAAATTGCTTCTTCTTCCGACGAAAGAGAGTCGGCATGAAACATATTGGCACGAAAATCGACCGATGCGCCCGTGCCACAAGCATCATTTTTGTGTAGGTCTTCCTTATCACCAGTGTTGTCAATGCCAGAGCTTGCTCCACCACAGTAGCACGCTTCCCCGACAGGCATACAACAAGAGCAAAGATCTTTGCAAGAAATGCAGTACTTAATCCCATATTCTGTTCCATAGAGAGCCTGAAAAGTAAAATGCGCGTTAGTTGTTAGCATAAGAATGATTGGAGTTTACCAAAAGAAAAGTACCGATTGCAGCTTTGCTTTTGCACAGTGCAGTTGCCGAGCATCTTCTTGACAATCAACCATTTTGAGAGAATCAGCAAAACATGTCAGCAAAATAAGCATTAAAGCATCAAGAAGACGACGATAATCCTCTTCGCTGCAGCATTCCTCCAATACTCTGATGGAAGACCAGGATGCCAACTTCTTTGCGTCCGTGCATAAACGAATTCGGTCGCACCTTTTATCAATAAAATCAACTATTGCTTGAATTGATAAGCGAGGTGTTCTATGATGTAAAAAAGCCTCTTTGTATTTGGGACAAGTCGCCAGCATCAGTTGAGCAACAGCTTCGTTAAACTGGTCTCTGGCCAAATGATATAGTCCACCTTCAAAGTACTGTCGCCCTTCACGAAAGCGCTTTACACAACAATCAGTGTGTCATATGATGCTCACAAATGATCACAAACTGGTAATGCAGTATTACGTCGGCTTACAGCAACAGCGTTCTGAAGCAACCTTGCATTGCCCAAAGGGCCAATCTCACCCTCGCCATAGTTATCAACGAAGATGGACTGGCCAGCCTGGGATTCACCCGTTAGAATATCAATAACACGTTCGGCGTTCTGTAAGGTCGATGGTCCACTACCCATGCAAGAAGTCTATCGAATGTCTTTGGTGTAAGTAGTTGAATTCCTTTCTTCTTCTTCTTCTTCTCAGCTCTGGCAGCAGTCAGTCAATTTCAAGGGCTTGGCTTTAATTAAAGAATGAATTCTGAATTCCACTGTCATCGTCATCATCTCTGCTCACACACAGCCCCCTCACCAGATTCAACTGCAACTCTCTTTGTGTGGTGCAAGGGATCAGAACAGAATGCCAAATCACCAAATTCCCAGACTAGTCTGGGTGCTGACAGCTGGAGGAGAGGGTCGAGCACAATGGATTACTACAATCTGACGATATAATAGCTGCTGGTGATGAGTCTGATCTATTGGGGAACGCTCTTTGCTATATTTCTCTGTGCTTGGTCTAAGCAGCCTGCTATTCGGTACTTGGAATTGGACAAAGCAGAAGTTGTGCAATGGGTTCGAGGTGGTCGGTATTCTTATTGTTATGAGAGACCGAAGCATGTCTCCCTACCAGAGTCCTTTCTGAAGGACCTCGTCATCTCTCTGGACTCTCCTTCTGAGCTGCCATGGTACAGTGTGCGTGGTGTGAGCACGGATGATTTGCACTCCCATTTGCAGACTGTGGCCTTCACTTTGCTGAATGAGACCAAAACAGAGAGCGAGCCGCATGCCGTGCAGAGTATCCTCAGAGACTTGCTATCATCCTGCCCCAACCCTTTGCTCTCCTCTCAACGTAAGACCTGCCAAATGCGCTTCTCTCTTCGAGGCAAGGCCTGCATCTTCCTCACAGCCTCGGAGGATATCGCGGTCTCCCTCACTGTGAAAGAGGTCTTCAATGGACACTATCCCTTACGTATGGCCGCAGGGATTGCGTTGATCGGATTGGCACCCATCCTTGCCAAGAGCAAGATCTTCCAGTACTCCTCCATTATGACCATCTTCCTCTTCGTGGGGATCGCTCTCATCTTGATGACAGTTTTCCGACGACTATCGCGCCCACGTGATTCAGTCTTTTCTTTAAGCCAAGTAGGTATCTTTGCCGCCCTGCTGCTCTCCTATGGTGCAGCTGTGGTGTGGTATCTACAGCAGCATCTGCGCAGTCTACTGGTGCAGTATTGGGAGGCTGTTCTCATCTACTTATTCTCCACTGCTTCGCTTGGTGCCATTGCCACTCGTCTCTTGCGTAATAATGAGGCTACAAAGCACTTCGTTACTGTGCTGGTCAAGTGGATCATCCGCCTTGCTGGAGTTGTGGCGATTTATAACTCCTTCCCCTCTCCGCTCTACTCTCTTGCATCCATGGCTGTTCTGGCTGTGCTTTACATCCTCTATGAGGTGAGGAAGCTGGCGCTTCGATCAAGAAACAAGAAGAAGGCCGAGAAAGCCCAATAATATAAACCAATGTAACTATTTTACAATTTGATCTTTCTTCGCAGCTGTTCTGGTGGGAAGGGCAGATATTCGATAGTGTGGGAAGGGAGAGAGAACAGTTGAGTAATGCAAGAAAGCATACTTTCCTTCAAAAATAGATTCCCAGAGGGAGGAAGGGCTCAGTCGCTGTGGGGTCTGTCTCGCGACTGTGCCTCTGCTCGAAGACGTTCCAGCTCCCTTGTCAATACGTGTACACGATAAAGGATGAGCCAGAGAGTGAGTGAGAGGAAGGAGATCCAGAAGTTTCGCTCGTATCTCCACTTCTGACACTTGATATGCTCATCGCGCAGTAAGACGCCGGAGTCCATCTTCTCTTGCACCTTCATCACTGAGAGAGATTCGCTAATGAAGAGCAGGGAGGAGAGTAAGGTGGAGATCTGGTAGAGGTTGAATCCTTGAATGAGTGGGGCGAAGAGGATGGTGTTCAAGACAAAGTTCGTCGCTTTCCTCACTGGGATACCAATGAAATCTGGCAGAGGAAGGCAGAGAAGGAGAAGGGAAACCAAAGGGACAGGAAATAAAAAATTTACTAGGTACGACCAAACACCCATTTTTCTTTTCTTTCCTAATAGACGACTGCACACACTCTCTCAAAGCAAGAGCAAGATGAATAACAATTACTGCCATGCGAGGGAGACATACGGACAAGTGGCACTGCTGATCGAAAGTAGTAAAATGAGGTTTTAATTCAAGACTATCCACAGAGAAAAGTCGCTGGAGACAAGCTTACTGACCACCAGCCCAGCTCACAGAAGAGTCGATCGTCTATGAAGTCGTAGTACCGAAAAAGACCTCATCTATTCTTTATTTTTTCTTATTCTTACTTAATTCCAAAAACACACAAATAAAGAAGATAATAAAAGCTTTATGTCGCATGATTTTCCTTCCATGTCTGAGAAGGTTTCTCATGGATTTTCTGAGAGTCGTGCCAATGGTGGCAGTTCTGTGGGCACAGTGACCGCCGCCAGTGGAATCTTTCGAACAGCTGATGGCAAAGCTGTAGAAATAAGAGATGTCTGGGCTTCCAATTTAGAAGAAGAAATGGCAGTCATTCGAGAGCTAATAGAAAAGTATCGCTATGTCGCGATGGTAATGACCTGCTTTTGAATTTCCCTCTTCTCTTCCTCTTCCCCATAGACCCACACAGTTCTGACCTGTGACCTCTCCCTCTCTTACTCTCTTGCTCGATCTCCTTAGGATACTGAATTCCCCGGGGTTGTAGCACGTCCAGTGGGTGATTTTGGTGACATGCACTACCAGGTGAGGAGGCATGGAAGTGTCGTGGTGCCTGTCTGTCCATGTCACTGTTATTGTCATGGAGTCGCCTCTTTATGTATATATACGCACACATTTGAGCAGTCACACTTTGACTAAGCCTGCTGACCCTCGTTCTCTCTTCTTTTAGACTCTACGATGTAATGTAGACATGTTGAAGCTCATCCAACTGGGCATAGCGTTGACCGATGATGAAGGCAACTTCGTTCCTGGATGCACTTGTTGGCAATTCAATTTCAAATTTTCCCTCTCGTGAGCTGCTCCCTATTTCTGACTTGTTCTATCCCTGTTGCTTCCTGACACTGCTGCATCTGATGTGATTTGCAGAGATGATATGTTTGCACAGGATAGCATTGAGCTGCTCAAGACGTCAGGGATTGATTTTGATCGATTTGAGAAATATGGTATTGATGTACAGTACTTTGGAGAGGTATTGATGATGTCAGGCTTGGTGCTCAATGACGATATTCGATGGTTGTCATTCCACTCCAAGTATGACTTCGGCTATCTACTTAAGACACTCACTTGCATCGATCTGCCCGTCGATGAGCAAGGCTTCTTAGAACAACTCTTCACATACTTCCCTTGTATCTATGATGTTAAGGTGAGTTGGTCATTTTGTCTTCGCCATTGTTGTGTAGCCTGGTCTGATCGTGGTGATGGGACTTTCATGAAATGGATGATGTAGTACATGATGACAGCTGTCGAAGGTCTGCATGGTGGTTTGAGTTCACTGGCGGATACTTTACAAATCGAACGAATCGGCCCCATGCATCAAGCAGGCAGTGATTCACTGCTAACCGCTCAAGTCTTCTTTGGTCTGATCAAGCAGCAGTTCAGTGGTGCTTGCGATGACAGCAAATTCAAAGGAGAACTCTTTGGAGTAGGTACAAATTATGCGAAGTTCAAAGGCAAATATCCTGGTGCAGGCAATAGCAACGGCAATGGCACAGCAAGTAATAATCACATGCCACTGCAGTTTAGCACCTCCGTGCACTACCCGGGTGGTGGAACAGGAACAGTCAATTCGATGTCTCCAGCCCCAGCGCAGTTTGGATATGATGAAAGCTACTAATGGAGGGAGGGATTCTGTTCTCTTCCTCCTCTCCCTTTTCCTCCCCTTGTTCATCTTCGACTTGTTATATACTTCCTATGTCTCCTTCTCTCCCCTGCTTTCCTTCGCCTTGGATGCTCGCTCGTATCCATTGCTGTCTATGTCCATCCTGGCTGCCTCCTTCTTACCTCAGCTTGTCATTCTCTGTGTTCCTATATGATCCCCTTTAGCCCCTCGTCCCATCACGGCCAGGCCTTGTAGATTAATGGCGTTCTAATTTACCTTCCCTTGCTTTGCCTTTTACTTTGAGAAATGGAAGTGTTGTTAGTGTAGTCAACAGGGCGTGTTCAATCTCAACGATCGGAATAGTAACAATTTCTATCAACAATTCCTTAGGACATGTGAAGGCACTAATACAGTTAATGCGGGCTTCGATCTAGGTCCTATGGAGCAAGGAAGAAAGAAAGTTAGCTGTTAAAACTATTACAGCGCATTGACTGTATTAGTCAACTGCTGCACAATCAATGGTGGTGCATGAGCCGAAATTCTCAGCATCATGGCTGCCATGTGCACTCAACCGAGTACACTTATGCCATGTAGATCCTCTACAGTGGCCGCTTTTCCTCTACAGTCTGCTTATCTCTATTTATATTGGAAGCACCATGAATCAAGACACTGCTTCTTTAGATGCCTTGAACTCCTATATACTCCTGAGCGATCAGGAAGAGGAGGTATAGAGTGATAGTAAGGAGAAGAGCAAGGAAGAAAGGTTCTATGAGAAAGTTAGATATTAACAACTACTGCAGTTTACAATACAGTTTTGCACTAGGAAGGCCGTATGTGTGTTTGACACGATCTCTTCTACGTTGAAGAGTTTGATTCTTCAGAGCATCTAAACCATAAAAATGCTCAATTTGTTTCAGTTGAGCAGAATCGCATTTGTTAATTGCATGTATACTGCGAGGAAAGTTCGCAGGAGTCTTCCCCATCATTCGAGGGTGGCGGCTCGACTTCATCATAGGCGTTCCGCGCTGCCGCGTTGTAGCTCATCGCCACCATTTGCTTGGAAGTAGCTCGTATCTTGCCCACACTAGCCTGCATTTGAGCCGCTCTTGCTTGTATCTGCGCGAGAGTAGCCTGCATCTGAGCGAGACTATCTTGAACGAGAGCGAAGCCCGCAGTGAATATATCAGGCAGCTTCTGCACATGCACATTTACAGGCTCAGCATTCGCTGATATTCTGGGCATCATGGCAACCACTGTACATTCAACAGTATATGCTTCCGCCCTGTACAGATCCTCTGCAGTTGCCTCCTTTCCAGTCGCCCTCGCAGACTTCACCCGCTTCTCGTTATCGAAGCTTCTCTTCCTCTTCGCACTCAGCACTTCTACATTCTGAAGGTCAGCAATAGCGACCCCGTTGATAGGGGGAATATTCCCCTCGACCTCATTGAAAGGTGTCTGCTGTTTGCGGGAATTCACAACGGACAAATCCAGTGAAGAGACGTCGGAAAACAAAGAAATTACTCTTTGAAAACACTGAAAAATAGTGTTAAAAACCGTTGATTTTCTCTTTTGCTGCCGCTGTGCAACACACACACAGCACACAGAGCAGAGAGAGAGAGAGAGAGAGAGAGAGAGATCAAAACAATCAGAAGAAATGAGAAGAAGTGCCATGGTTAGTATTGTGACGACAGCGATAGCCTTCTTGGCCTTTTGGGTCATGGATCTGGAGGGCTTTTTTCTCCCTCCCTCTTGTCTTCCCAGCCGTCGTCCACTTCTACGAGCCTCCTCCTACTTTGAAGACTTCAACAACGCCCTGAAGTATGAGAAGCGAGTCACAGTGGGTTTCACCACGGTGAGGGAGATCCTAGAGGAGTCATAATCAACGCATCTCATCTTATTTCGTGTCATGTCATGCGGTGGTGTTTATTGTGATGTGGTAGGATGCCTGGAATATCGGCCAGAAGAAAATGAAAGACCTGCTCTCCGTCTATAAAATGACCAAGCGAGTCATGAAAAGCTCTGTTGCTACTGTGGAGCTGCCCATGTGGGAGGTGAATCAAGGCCCTCACTATGAAGACCTGCAGCACCTCTTGGAGTCCTTCTGGATCCCCGACTTCGCCTCCACGGAACATCTCCTTCTACAGTATGACCTCATCGTCATCCCGGACCCCATCCTCGCTAAGTACCTCATCGAGGCCTTCTTCGAGAAGGAGAGCAAAGTCAAGCAGAGGAAGGCCTACTATGAAAAGCTCATGAAGCAGTCCTGGGGAGTGATTGAATTGTATCCCCCGCGGCAGCGCATGGAATGGGAACGAATCAAATCACTCTCTAAGCAGAGATGGAACCGGAAGTTTCCTCCTATCGCTGTGTTAGGTATGGACACGTATCGTCGCATGACGAAGCACTCGCAGGTGGAGTACTTCGCCCATGGACTTGAAGACTTCGCCCTCCATCTTCCCTGGAATCTAGTGCCTTCTCGAAGAGTCCTTGTGTTGCGCTTTCGTAATCGATTCGAGGCCTTGGTGCAAAGTCTTGTGATGAAAGGTATCAATGTGACCTCTGCATATCCTGTGAGTTGGCTGAGACGAGAATGGAACAGTCACGAGGAGCGATCGGCTAAAGAGGTGGATGGTGAGTGAACCACAGATGCTTTCGCTTGCTGTATTAATCAGAAACTATTGCTATAGTGGTCTATTTCCATCAGTCGCACGCTGTCAACGAGTGGGTGGAAAGGTTGGGCCATCGCAGAGAGAAGGAAGTAGTGGCTGCTTGTCACGATCTTGAAGTGGCTCAATTAGCCAAGCAGATGGGTTTCCGTGACGTGTTCTACGCTAAGCAGGGCTCGGCCAAGAATCTAATGAAAACTGTGAGTCAAGCCGTCGATCATGCCAAGTCATTAAACGTGCGCAAGTGAGAGCCAGAGAGGGGCACTAGCAGAGCATCTGCTAATTGGGTGTGACATGTCGGTCACACAAGAATTTCTACTTTTCGATTATGCATCTAAGGGTGTTTCCCAATTAACACTAAAGCGATTTGTAATAGCTAATTAAATCGTTCATTGTCTCATGCGAAGGGTTTTCCGCCCAATATCAAAACGCGTTTTTTCCCCTCACAAGGAGGGATTTGACTTCCACGAGATGGAAGCTGAATTGAAAGATCCTGTGCGGTCAGCAGTCTCTCTTCTCTCTCTCCTGTGCTGACCTTTGCACTGCCAGCCCTCACAATCCTTCACGAAGCCCATAACTCTTCCAGTAGTGCAAGTAGTCTCTCTTCTAGCGTGAACTATCTCAAGATGATTAGGAATGACATCCCACAGTCTGAGACGAAGCATCGTCAACATCAACCTCAAGAAAATGAATCTCAACACTCCAAACCTGTAAAAGAAGGAGAAGAGACGAAAGAACCACAAGATAAGACGAAGTTTCGTCAGGACAAAGAGGAGAAGGGTCCACAGAAAGTGCATCAGCATCAGGACCAACCGAAGGCTTCTCACTACGAAGCAGCCAGTGAGTACTTGCTAAATTGCTTTCCTCTATCAAATGTTTGACAGACTCCTCATACAAATATAGAGAAATGGCAAACTCCATTGCAGCGTCACGTGGCATTTTTTGACAGGTAGGTCAGCGTCAGTGAATGCAATTGAACGAGACCTGGCTTTATCTGTTTTCTGTAGGAATGATGATGGCTTTATTTCTCCAGTGGAGACTTTTCAAGGATTTCGAGCAATAGGATTCAATATTTTGCTCTCTTTTCTTGCCGTGCTGATCATTCACTCTTCAATGGCCTACCCCTCCCAAGAAGGGTGGCTTCCAGATCCTTTGTTTCGCATCGGCGTTAAGAATATTCACCGCTCGAAGCACGGCTCAGACAGTGGACTCTATGATATTGATGGTAACATCAATTATGATCGTTTGAACGAGATCATCGAAAAATACGATGCGGACCGAAAGAATGGGTTATCATTCAAGGAGGGCTTTCGTATGATCAGAGAACATCGCAATATCTGGGATCCTTATGGATGGTAAGCCCTCTAAACACATGCTTTAGTTAGAAACGTAACCGTGATCAATCTTATCTCAGGTTTGCCGCGATGTTTGAGTGGGGCTCCTTCTATCTCCTAATGGCTGACAAGAAGGGGATAGTGCCAGCAACCGCTATTCGAGAGATGTTTGACGGATCACTATTCTTCAATCTGGAACAAGCAAATCTCCAGAAGCAAAAATGAGCACCTCCAGCTGTCAGGCATATCAGCACTTAATGATAATAGGAACATTTTTGTAACTTCCTCCAATTTGCATGAAACGAAGAAAGTGATCTTATTTCTATTTAGTAACATCAACCGAAAATTAACCGCTTCTGTAGTACAGTTGGTTAGTACGTCAGCTTTACACGCTGAAGGTCCCGAGTTCGAGCCTCGGCAGGAGTAAAGTTCTTCTTTTGGAGATTTCTTTGAAGATTTCCACCAAAGGTGGAGACCAAATACTTTTGAAATCGTTTAGGTTGATCGTTTAGCCTGTGAGTGAGCTCATCCATTCATTTCTCATTCGGCTTGTCAATCAAAAAGAATCATCAAACATCAAAAGAATATGTAAAAGGAAGTACTCCTGCCGAGGCTCGAACTCGGGACCTTCAGCGTGTAAAGCTGACGTACTAACCAACTGTACTACAGAAGCTCTGCCTCATTTACTCAGGTTAGGTAATAAAAAGGTTGACAGGCATTAGTATTGCTGCTGTTTTATCAGCCATTGCTTGGTTGGCTTTTTTCATCAGACAACAAAACAACCATGTCAGACAACGAAGACGAGATTGCTCAATCTGACGTTGATTCTAATCCTTCTCAGGAAGATGAGATGGAGGAAGAGGAGAAAGCCTTTGACCCCAATTTACAAGACCCTACTACCGTGCGTGCTCGTATCGACGAGGCCTTGGAGAATCTGGAGAACCTGTCCTCCGCCAAGAAGTCTCGCTCCGAGATCATGGATGACCTTGCCAGGTAGGAGCCTCTGATCTTCTCCAGTCTGTTTCCACTCTAACCTCATGTTACGCCACCTGACCCGTAGAGACCTGTCCGAGTACTACAACTACCTGCCAGAGCTCACCCAGCTCTTCCTCGACCTCTTCTCACCTGCTGAGTGTGTGGAGTTCATGGATGCCAACGACCGCCCTCGCCCTCTGGTAATCCGTGCCAACACACTCAAGACGACCCGGCAGGATCTCATGGAGGCGCTGACGAAACGCGGCGCCGCTGTTGAAGCCATAGACTGGTGCAAGGTCGCCATCAAGGTGACTGAGTCCACTGTGCCCATCGGAGCCACGCCCGAGTACCTCGCGGGCCACTACATGCTGCAGGCGGCGTCCTCCATGAACCCCGTGCTAGCCCTGGACCCACAGCCTGGAGAACGAGTGCTCGACATGTCCTCCGCGCCTGGAGGAAAGACTTCCTATATTGCCCAGCTCATGAAGAACTCTGGTACAGTGATCGCTAATGATCTCAAGGCTGCGAGACAGAAGGCCACCATCGCCAACTTGCATCGTCTGGGAGTGAAGAATGCCATCGTCTGTATCCACGACGGCCGACAGATCCCAAAGGTCATGAGAGGCTTTGATCGTGTTTTGTTGGATGCACCTTGCAGTGGGTTGGGTATTATCGCTCGCGACCCCTCAGTGAAGCTACAGCGCTCATTGAAAGACATCCAACGTAATGCTCACTTGCAGAAGGAACTGCTGCGGGCTGCCATCGATGCGGTCGATGCGCATTCACCCTCTGGAGGAATTGTCGTCTATTCCACCTGCTCGGTCTCAGTGGAAGAGAACGAGGCGGTCATCCAGTACATCCTGCAGAATCGCTTCGTCAAAGTGGTGGAGAGCGGGCTGGCCGTGGGTCGACCAGGTCTCACGAGGATCGGGGAGAGACGCTTCCATCCCTCCATCGCACTCACACGACGCTTCTATCCCCATGTACACAACATGGATGGCTTCTATGTGGCTAAGCTCAAGAAGTACAAGGATGGTGCCCGCGAGGAAGTGCCTGAAGGTCGGGGAGGTGAGAGAAGTGAGGACGAGGAAGAAGACAGTGAGGAAGAAGAAGTAGAAGAAGAGGAGGAGGTGGAGGACGAGGAAAGTAGTGAAGAGGAAGAGGAGGTAAAGAAGGAGGTGATCAAGAAGAAGGCTGAGGTCAAAGCCAGTCAATCAGTTCCGAAGAGGCAGAAGGAAGAGGAAGTACAGGCAGAGACTCCGGCAGCGAAGAAAGCCAAGACTACCACTACCAGCCCTGTAGCACCTGTTACCACCCACACGCCTGTTACTGTTACTGTCAAGAAAGATCAAGCAGAGGAGAAGAAGGCCAAGAACGAGAAGGGAAAGCCAAGTCTTCCTCCTGCTCCTCAGCCCTCAACAACGTCTGCGAAAGAGGAAGAAGAAGAGGAAGACAACAGTGACAACGAAGAGGAGGAGGAGGAGGAAGAAGTGAAGCCACGTATCCTTCGGAGAGTGGTGAAGGGCAAGCGTCTTCCTCTACGCTTTGCCGCGCAGTTGAGGAAGCAGCAGAACTAGAACTAGAACAGCGACGCACAGACACTGCACACTGTACCCAGCACTGCCACAGACACTGGCACTGGCACAGACTAGCTTAACTTAACCAGTAACACTACTATTACCCTTACATTAACTGAAGACGTACTTACACAATAGACAGACACAAGAACAGAGGAGAGACTAAGGTGACTAGGGGATTGAGTCAGAGGCCTTTCCAAATAGTCTTCATGGCCAGGGCGTAGGCTTGAGCATCTGCGGCGTACATATCGTGTAGCATGTCAACGAACCCCTTCTCCGTCCACCGCTCGCTACCATCCTCTGAGGTGTAGACTGCTTCTCCGTACTGCTTGATAGCTAACGCAATCTCTGGAAAGCGTTCTTGATGCAAAGCGGCGAGGATATCAGCTGTGGTGAGAAGATTATCTCCTCCCCCCTTGCTTTGCACCAGACGAGTGAAGACTTTCTGTGCCTCGAAGCGGTCAAAGCCCAAGATATTCCCTTTCAAGATATGAACGAACTGCTCTGCACTCATTGTGGTGGTAGAAGGTGTAGTAAAGGCTATCATTTGGTTGACCTCGAAGACCTTCATCTCTGCCACTCCTGTGCCTCGCAGCGCCTGGCGGAAGTGTGTGAGAGAGATACAGTCTTCTCGTCCTAACTGATAGCGAACTACAGTGAAGGCGAAGAGACCATACTTCTGAACCACTGCTAGACGAAAGATTTCAAAAGCTTTGGGAGTGCCTGGCAGAGGCTTGGTGGAGGTGACGCAGTAGGTGCTGCCCACAGCGCCGCCCTGGCGACGACTTTCCGTCGTGAAGCGCACGTCTCTCAAGCCTGGCGTGCTCTCAGTCGTCCAGTTTCGACGATATTCTTCCAGAGCTTGTGGACCAAGTGATGACTTCACAGTGGATGTCCCCAACAGACTCTCCCTCCCTGCCGTGCCAGTGCCTGTCATTCCTCCCTGCAGACTCTGTGTGATGTGATGGTGTGAGACGTGGTGGGGGTGGTGGTGGCATAAAGGCGTGAGTGCTGGACAGACGACTCACCTTAGGCTGCTGCGTGACAAGCGCTTGGCTCATTAGCTGAGTGTTCGTGGCCCAGACAGTCTCTTTCTCGATGAACTGGCGGACATATTGGAAGGGCGAAGAGGGACGATCGGTCTGCAACTCATCTGGCAGCTCTGCACCGAATTCAGGTGAGCGGCGAAGTGTGGCTCCGAGCTGCTGGTGCTGGGCTTCTGTCTCGTAGTCCACAGTGGTGAAGCCGCGCTTGTATCCTGCCGTGCCACCCAAGGCATCCAGCCAGGGACCAGTCATAGTCTTGGGGACAAAGGTCTTGATGCCTCCTCGAAGGCCATTCGGACCTGAAGCATTCGGTGGTCGTGGTTTGTCATTCATCCTCTCTGTTTCGAATAAAGTCTGATATTATCAACACTTTCTTGATAATATCCGCTCAGTTGACCATTTGACGCAACAGCCGTTATTCATCCCGGAAGTCGCTTTTTGCGGTTTATAACTACACTTTTGATCCTAACAGATCCGATTTGATCTGATTTGAACTGTCTGTTGCACTGGTCTGTTTGACCGACCTTGATCAAGGTGATCAAACTGTTCCCGAGTGATCGTGACAGTCAACAAAACAACTTGGTTGGTAATCTTCGCTTTGATTCTTTGCATGCCATGTATCTTGCTTCAACATAAGTGACGAGCTGAGCTGGCTGAGAGAATAGTTTAGCTTAGTTTAGCTTAGTTTAGTTTAGTTTAGTTTGGTTCATCACCTGCAAGACTGTGACTGTGTCAACCAGCACAACTCCAAGACTGACCCTCTCACATCTCAGCATCATCGCAGTCAAGCAGAGGAGGTCTTTGCGTGCTGTGTGGTCATGAAATCTGCTAACCCAAACATTGCCATTGAAACTCATGAAGTTTATGAATCATTTGCCTTCTATGCAGACAGTGCATATCTTGGAGAAGAAAGTCAACGATATGCTAACCTGCTCTTGTCACCAGGTTAAGACTTGGTGATGTTGTGTGATATTCTGCCACTTCTTTGCTTTGGAGTGGCTTGGATAATAGTCTATCCACCCTCTATCTCTGGGCCTGAGTCATAATCAACCTCTGTACACAGTGTGGTGCACTCTTCAGATGCACGGCAGGAAATGTTATCACACATGACATGGTGACTGGAGCATTGTTGGAAGGTGATGACACTGGCAAGTGATATTCCTCTGCACCGCACAAATTGCCTGGAGGACAGCGCGGCAGTGCAACAACAGTGTGATCACATCAGACCGGAGGTACACTTGTACTACGGCGCATTTTTAGTAATTTTTATGTCTTCAGGCCTTAAAAGCTAAGAAATTACTCCAGATCAGTACTCAAATCCCCGAGATTTTCATGATCGGTAGTTAGCATAAAATCATGATCAAGAAAATCTCGGGGATTTGAGTACAGATCTGGAGTAATTTCTTAGCTCTTAAGGCCCGAAGACATAAAAATTTACTAAAGCGCCGTAGTACTTGTACTCTGTGCTCAGAAGCGGTAAACTGGGTGAGGTTGTGTGTGTCTCCCTCTTTAGCAGCACAGGAAAATCCAATCTTCCAATACTGTTGCCGTGTACAGTACAGTAGCTACTGGGATAAGTGGATGAGAAATGTATAAGACTGAGAACAAGAGGTAGAATAGAGTTAGCTTACACAGAAAGCACCTTTAACACAATGTAACATGTGTAATGTGTGTGATATGATGTGATAGATGGACAGAGTCTATAACACTGCCACGCCATACTGCTCTAGAAAGAGAATAATGACTCTAGTAAAACCTCAAGCAATCGTGCTAAACCTTGGACTATTCCACCACTCGACTCTCAACAAAACTCATACCTTTCGTTAATTAACGACAACCGTTTCATCCGACGGCTAGTAAGACTTATTCTATAGTAAATTATTATTTAAAAGCTGACTTTTAGGCTTTTCTCGCATGCGAAGTTTGGTATGAAATCACAGCAAAACAAGATAATTCCACTAGACTGACTAGTTGACTAGCTGACGAAAGAAATGGTGAAGTATTACACACAAGAAGAGATAGCAATACACAACCATGTAGATGACTGCTGGGTGACGATCTTCGATGACGTCTATGACATCACAGATCTCATCAAAGCGAATCGCGGCGCGCTGGCCATGCCGTTGCTCTCTGCAGCCGGTGGCTCCATCTCACACTGGTTCAACGAGAAGACGCACGACCTTAAGACCTATATTGACCCTGTTCGCAACATTGAGATGCCTTACACCCCACAGGGACGCTTCCTGCACGTTCCGTCGCCCTTCCCGGAGGATCGCCAAGAGGCCGTGGCCAAGCCTTGGTGGCGGGAGAGTCGCTACATCATTGGCAAGGTCTCGAAGCGGACATTGAAAGTGCGCATCACCAACATGCTCACTCGCTGTGACCATGTGATCAAGGTGTGCAAGGAGGAAAGCTTGGAGGACATCAAAAACCGCTACTTCGACTACAATTTCAACTCCAACTCCTACACATGGAAGACTCTCATCCACGGAGAGTATGTCGTGCTTAAGAACAACCTGACTTTAGAACAGAACGGTATAGCCGATGAGTCGGAGAACTTCCTCAAGCTGGGCATGGACGAGGACTTCTACCTGCCCAACCTGCTGATCTTCTACAACGATGACCTGCACGAGGCATGATCTCCTTCCTTCTCTATGCTATGTGATAGTCACTTTGTTATCTTTGTGCTTGTTAATAATTCCGTTCCTTTACATCTCAAGTCTACAGACTCTCTTCTCTTCTACACCGCCAACTCTCCATCCCCTCCTCCTTCTAGTCCAAGAGAAACAGAGTCGCCGGGATTGACGGGAAGAGGCAGCTGAGTGGTAATAGGAGCAGACGAGTTGACTTGATGAGCATAGGCAGCGAACTCCACACTTTTGCTGAATTGATTCAAGACATTCACCAGAGCGATGATTTCCTGTCGATTGAGCAAACTCACTCCATTGTCTCTCTGCACGGCGGAGGCGATTTCATCCTCTGTGGTCAACAACACTTTGATCGCCGTGCCAAAGCCCAAGATCTGCAGCTTTCCCCAGAGACGACACTTCTCACAGATCACACAGTCCATAATGCGCGAGATATTGCGGAACTTGAGACGGAATTCTTCTCTCAGCAAATGCTTTTGCTCGAGAGTTCGCCAATAGAGCGGCCCAGAGAGACTGTCTTCCACCTGGAACATGGCCGTCTCATCAAAGCCATAGGAACACTCATTGAGACTCTCAGCGTAGGCAGGAGAAGAGGGTAACTGCAAGTTCTCAGGCACATGAAGACGCATGTCTCGACCATGTCTGCCCTGCAGATTGCTCACCAGCTCGCCAATGAGTTGCCGTACGTGAGCATCATCAGTGACATTACCAGTATGATATGGATAGTTAGCCAACACATCCTTCACCTTCACAGTGGCTCGCAATAAGAATAAGAAGGCGAAATAGACATTCTCCACACGATCAGGGTAGTTGCCCACGGCTTGCCAGTACAAGGGAAGGTTCTGTCCCCATTCCCCACTTCCATGGCGATAATTGCGGGCAATATGAACACTGATGGAAGCACGCAAGCCCTTTGTCACACGACCAAAGACACGTTTCTCCAAACAGTTATCCTCTCCAGTGCCTTCAAAGCAATTCTCTTCTTGGATTGCTCTCCAAACTCGCGCAGCAGAAGGACCAGCATATCCAGTGTATCGCTCTGGGTTAGTCAATAGATTGACATAGACACCCACTTTTGAGATAGGAGAGTTGGTGTCTGAATCGTCATGGGAGAGGACGGTCCACAAGTCTGCGCGCTGGCAAGTCTCTGTGTTGTGCAAGTACTGCAAATAGGCGCCAGACTCCTTCTGTTGGTCGTGTAAGCGACTGTATCGATGATCTACTACTTCATCAGCTGAGTCATAGACCACCTCTGTGTTAGTATCGAGCTGTTCTAGAGTGGGGACAACAACTTTGCCCAGCTGTTTGTCATAGATGGACCCCTCCGAGGAGACCCAGCCGAAGTCAGCCTCTTCTCCACTGCCTTTGTTCTTCCAAGCACTGGGAATCTCTGTCTCATTACAAGTACACACTGCACATGCTTCTGAACCGCATTGTTTCTCTTCCTGCCAGAAGGGGCAGGGGGATTCGAAATCCACGAGGAAATAGCGGAAGAAAGTCCTACAACAACAACAACAACAACAACATTTACTATCAGCAACAGATACTAGCTGCTAAGACATAAAAAGTGTGGACTGAGCTAACGTTCGTGTGATGTTGGTGAGGATGGGAGAGATGAAGTGCTGCACGGCGTGATTGACACTTTCGAAGCGACAATTGCAGTCTGGGATAGACGCTTCTTGAGGGATGGAGCAATGCTCACTAGTCGACAGGATCGTCGAAGACAAGAGAGTGGCACAGAGCAGGGACAATAGACTCAGTTTCTTCAATCGCATTCTTCTATCTTTCGATTGTGATTGTGTTTCTATTTGTTGGGAGGAGAAGAGCAAGATGGGCAGGAAGCACAAACCGATTGAAACCTGCAAAACTGGAGTTAAAACAAGAAGAAGTAGTTTAAGAAAGTCGACTAGGCAGAGAGGGAAGTCTCTGACACGCGGCGGCGATGACTTCGACTTGTTGAGAGAAAAAGAGTTAAAGGAGCTAAAGTAGTTAAAGGAGCAATGAGGTCTGAGGTGTCAACGATTATAGGAGCGATGAATATCATTCAATGGTGTGTATGTGTGTGTGGTAGTCTAGGTCCGTGCATGTCTCTGCTTGAAATGGGATGCTTAGCACTGCACTTCAGATGAAACTCACAAACTGGTGGAAGGATGCAAGCAGTCAATATGCGAATGTTAGTTATCAGTCCCCATCAATCCAATCCAACCTATACTATTATTACTTCCTTGTTTTCTGTCTCTCTCTTAACTTCAGTCTTCAACAGTTCTTACAATCAAGAGATCGATTGAATCGATCACATGTAAGTATGTCACTGGCACTTCCATGAGAAAGAGAATCCATTTCCAGCTAATGGAGGTGTCCCCGCCTTACAGTTGGTGAGTTCGTCATCACCGTCTCAGCCAAATATCAACATGCGCAATCTTAACAGTAAGTTCGACTTTCGTGCTGATTTCATCAGCTTTTGTAGACCTTGTGAAACATGAATCGTTAGTAGAATTCAGTAGAGCTGGTGCTAATAACTTCATCACCATGATCAACATCCAATCACTCGTCAATTCGTCCTTCGGGGAGATTATATGACAACAAGCCTCTCCTAATGTCACCTTACCAGATGCTGAGGCTTCTTTGTAGGTGATCCGTGAAGAAGTTCAGACAAGGCTATTGCTATTCTTTTGAAGTTGATAACGAAACCCCAGCATTTGACTTTTCTTTTAGAATGACGTCCAAAACCAAAATAGGCAGTCTCCACAGATAATTCAATTTTCTATCAGAATCAGTGCTGTCAAGTTGCAATATTCGAATACAGAGAAGAGATACCCCTGTTGGTGTTGCAAGATATTCGCTGACAAGAGCAGCGGATCTACTGCTGCTGCCTGGGAGGTCAACGAATCTCTTGCACACTAGCTAACTGGTTACATAACTTGCGATTGTGGAACTTCCCATTCGAGTTCCGTGGAATAGTGCGTCAGACAGAGAGAGACGAAGAGAGGTTTCTGGTTTGAGGTGTTCTGCTGACTGCGAAAGATGAGATCGCAAACTTGATGCAAACTTTTTCACCACAGCACTGAGCAGTTCCTCCAGAACAACAACACAGACAATACTTGGGATAGTGTTGGGAGGAAAGGACATCTCCGCCTCTCAGCACCATTTTAGATAGACTAGTGACTGACTAGTATGGCACAAGAGAACATGAGCCTTCACTTCCTTCTATGAGCTCTAGAGAAGGAGGAGTGTCAGTTAGTGGTGGAAAATAAAGAGCTGAGACACAAGGGGCCTTATTATCCATCTTAAGGGAATGCTATAGCGGGAATAAACCCTATCACTACAACTTACATGCATGCATACTACAGGTAAGCAAATGCATTATATTGATATGTATAACCAAAATTAATCAATCCCGTTAGTATTATCAGTTCGAATCAGTAAGATGCTGAGACAGTCTTCGGATTCGTAGCCATATCAACTGGCGTGAATTATTAATTGAGGGGCTGATCGAATCTCCAAGACGCATAAGGACTATCTGCCTGCCATTCAAGGACTGGAGTCCTTTCAGGAGCATTGGCATCCATGAAGTGTCTTGAATCCCCGTTGGAAGCAAAGTGCTGGTTTAGCAAATGAAGCCAAGGGCTCTCATAGCGGTATCCATATAGTCTGGATGGCAGATATTGCAAAGTCCAGTAAGTGAAGTCATTTCCAGTCTCTTGCATATTGAGGAAGTGGTCACTTCCCGCAGAAACAGGAATTTGGTGTTTGTAGTTGACCAGCTTGAATTGTGGCTCTCCTGAAGCGACAATCTCCGCCCTCCACTTGGCATATCCGCTGTCGGCGAAGTGCCCCAGGTGCGGATGACCTGATTCACCAGCATCAAGAAAAGGCTTGTCGTCTTCCTGGCGCTTCTGGTTCTTCACGAGGAAATATCCACTCGTGTCGACTAGGCCACCGTCCGGCACAATCAAGTTATTGATATCATGGCAAAGAGGAAGGACAGGGATGTCGGGATAAATCCAATCGACCGAGATGATATTGGGAAAGCTGTTAGGAGTACAAGCTGGGAAGATGCAGTTGAGACGCTGATAGGCGTATGTTGCAAAGTAGGCGAGGTTCTTGGTCGGATTACTTATACTTGCCATCGCATCATCAGTGGTCTGAGTGAGTGTCCATGATAAGAGGAATACTTCAGAATCAGGATTGGTCTTATTATCTTTCATCTTCTTGAGTTGATCTTTTGACATCTGGACCGCGTTATCGCTATTTGCATAGTTGTCATATATTGGGAATGTTGATCCTTGATGAATGCCTGGGAAGGCACCCCAGTTAATGGCAGGATTCCTGGGAAGATCGTTGGGATTCTCCGTCACCACAACTATGACAGCAGGACCATTTCGCACTAAATCTTTGAACTTTACCGAAGTGATATCAGGTACTTGGTCATTGTAGAGGTATTGCAATTGTTTCAACTGATTGAAGAGACCTTCCCACATATCTCGGTTGAATGGGCCGTAATTATCATCAGTATCCATCGAGTGAGACAAGGTCAAAATGATGACCTCTTTGTTACAAATGGCGGTAAAGTCATTTATTTGATTGATAATATCTGTGAAGGGAAGTCCTCGACCTCCTAATCCAATCGTCCTGAAGAGTACATCTTTGGTAGTATAATGACCTGTGTGAAATTGTCCGGAGCCTTTAATAACGCGCAGATCGAAATAGCGAACACCCATGGCCAGCTGGGCACCGATTGTCATTTGCTGAGTTATGATTGCGGAATCTGGGTGAGCCGTGCCACCGTGCACATTGATGCTCATACCCGCATCATGTGTGCCAGGCATGCAGATGCGGCGTAAGGTTCTTTCGCGATACTTGTCCAAGTTGTCTCCCATCCATTGGCTGTAGGCCATGATGACGAGTCTGTTATGGCCGTTTAGAGCTTCTTGAAGGATCAAGTACCCCTTGGAGCATTGGTTCACCCTTCTTAAAGCTCGATTGGCGTCATACTGGTCACAGCGAAAGCTTGCGGCAGTATTGTTCTCAAAGGTGGCATCCATTGTGAACCAGGCGTAGGGCGTGTTACCCAAATCTTCTTGGAGCTCAACCTCAGTGTCCTTCTCGATGCGCCTGTTCTGAAAGTTGTTGTCAGGGCGATTAGATGATGCCCAGTCATTGTCATGGTCGATTCCGACGCGAAGGGTCAAAGCGAAAGGAGTGTTGTTGACGATCTTGAGGAAGGTGTTCTTAGTCATCTTAAAGCAGTAGCAGTAGCAGTAGCAGTAGCTGGAAGCGAAGTAGGAACGAGTTCTTTAGAGGGTGTTCAAAGCAATGAAATGCAATTGATTGTGACTGGAGGGCATAAGAGAAGGGCGACAAGGTTGAAGAAGAAGAACCTCTCCTTGCTCCAGCACATCCAGACCTTGCTGCATCTTTAAGCGAAGTCGAAGTCGAGGTCGTCAATGCCATCCAGACACCTCATAATATCCACACATTATGCAGGGATTCAAAGTCGGTACAAGTAGTCTGGTGGTGAGGCTGAGTTGAGGGAGGGATTGGCCCGCGCGCGGCAATACTTCAACGAGGACCAGAGCAGCGGCAGCACAGCAAATGATGATCTTTTTCGGCTCGTAAAGAGAGTTTCGATGTACCACTAATGCTCTGTTGTGGTAAAACTGATGCGAGTACTCACTTTCCCAACAAACACTAACTGAGGGTAACTTCACCAGTTCTCTCATCAGAAACCAAACACAACACCAACACCAACAAGCGGAAAAGTGGACATCAATTTGCAGTGAGACTCAATTGATAACAAATAGTCAAATAGAACTTCCTTCTTCCCTCTAATCAAAGCCTCTCTCTGCACTGCTAACTGTTGCCTCATCATGATTGACTGTGTCCCTTTGTTTCGAGAAGGATCTAGAAAGCCAGCCAGCCAGATACACAGACTTCCAGAAAGTTGAGTCTGGCCAAGAAGGCGAGAGAGAGAGAGAGACATTGAAGACACAATCGAATAAAGACCTCCCAAGACTTGACTTCTCACTCACTTCTCACTCACTATTACTGACATCATGGCCTTCAGAGATCCTTTCCTAATCACTCGCTTCCCTTTCGGATCCTTCTTCGACGATGACCACGATCTCGATCTCTTCAATGCGCTGCGCAGGGAGATGTTAGACAGCGCCGCAGAGAGAAGAGGTGCCATCACTTCTGGCTCTTCTGAGAAACAAGGTCAGAAGAGTGGTGGCGAGGGCACAGTGGCAACCCAGCAGCAGCCTGGCAGTGGCAGTGCTCTGGGTCCATGGAGGTCCTTCAACAACGAACTGGCTCCTCTCATGAGCACTGACCTGGTGGAGTCCGAGAACGACTACCATATTCATGTAGACCTTCCAGGCATTGCTCCTGAGGATGTGGAGGTGTCCATCGTGGACAACAACAAGGCTGTGCTGATTCAAGCGGAGCGCAAGGCTGTCCATGAGGAGAAGACCGACAAGGTGCACAGCATGGAGAGACGCTTCGGAAAGGTCCAGCGCAAGATTCGCCTTCCTGGGAATGCTGACGTGGATGCAGCTCAGACGAAGTTCAAGCAAGGTGTGCTGTCCATCTCCTTTCCAAAGAAGGCTCAGACGCAGAGTGTGCGCAAGCTTGCCATCGTCTCCGAGGACAGCAAGTAGCTAACATATGGCAAGAAGACCTTGTATCTACTTCTATTCTTGCATGATAATGTTGCTTTTTTCAAACAGACAAACCCAGCAGATGCAACAATACTGTAAGGCTAACAACAACAGCCAAGATGTCAACGACAACATTCAAAGGGAGAACTCTCTCTTATTCTTTATATCACCACCATTAGAATGACTGGGTTTGGAGACGAAGCACGAGGTCGAAGAGCAGAGCGACACCATAGCCCGTGGCTCGGTCTCCAACTGTGCAGGGCCCAGCCATGTCCACATGCAGCCAACGCTTGCCAGTGTTGAGGTACTCTTCCAAGTGGTTTCCGATGAATTGGCCAGCACAAGAAGTCTGGGCATTGCCTCGGTCAGCAACAGAGTTCTTCATATCGGCCACAGTGGAGCGGAACTCTTGGCGGAACAGCTCGGGGGCGAAGGGCACAGGAAAGGTAAGGTCTCCAGTGTACTTGCCAGCCGTGAGGGCAAGATTTTCCAGATCCTCATGCGAGCTATATATAGCAGCATGTTTCTTGCCAGTCGCAATGAGTTGTGCGCCAGTGAGAGTCGCGATGTCAATGATCACAGCGGGCTGCAGGTGCTTGGAGGCGTAGTACACTCCATCTGACAACACAAGACGCCCTTCTGCATCAGTGTTATTCACTTCCACAGTCTTTCCCGAGAGCATCGTGATGATATCATCAGGTCGAGTAGACAGAGGGCCCACAGAGTTCTCCGCCAAGCACAGCAGAGCATGGAGAGGTCGCTGCAACCCTCCATCAGCAACTGCGGTGAGGAAAGCACCCAGTACAGCAGCAGAACCACCCTATGACGTCGAGATATCACACAGAAAGAGCATTAGAGCCAGTGATGACAAACGAAATGTCAGAGATCTCTCTCTCACCATGTCAGTCTTCATCCCCACCATATTCGCACCAGGAGTCTTCAAGGACAGCCCTCCAGTATCATAAATAATACCCTTTCCAACTAAGCAAACACTCTCAGAGGATGAGGCAGTGGTGGCTGATGGAGGAGTGTAGGAGAGAATGACGAGGGCAGGCAGATGGTGAGCAGCCTGGCCAACACTCCACAAGCCTCCGAAGCCTTGAGCCTCCAGCTCATGTCCTTTGATCACCTTAGCAGAGCAGTTCAACATATTCGCAAGTTCCAGGCAGTCGGCCACATAGGCATCAGAGTGCAGGAGGTTGGGCGGCGTGTCCACCAGGCGCTGGGCCAGGCGGATGTTATTCACAGTCAAGAACATGCGACGCAGCAACGTCTCCTTGTCACTCACTACATGAGAAGCAGGGAAGTGAAGGACCACAGCGACTTGCTGCGAGTCTCCGTGGTGGTCGTTGCTCTTCTTGGAGAAGACAGGGAACTGCCTGCCCACTGCCAGGCCCTGGGCGAAGGCGACCTGCTCGTTCTCGACTAACAGCAAGACAATGGTGTTCTTGCTGGACTTGATATCCCTGACAGCAGCTGCCAGGGCATGAGAGCGAGAGGGTGTGTTGTGTCTGGAGCAGGCGGCGGGCAGCAAGACCACCGAGTAGCGCAGCACTTCCTTCTCCGCCGAGAAATGACAGTCAGCCTTAGTGGCAGCATCAGAGGCCTGGCTGAGATTAGCAGCAACAGCCTGAAGAGTCTTGAAGTCACTCTCTTGGCCTAACGCCAGAATCTTTCGCACCTCAGCCTCCTCCAGAGAAGGAAGAAGGTTAGGACTGTCAAGAACGACAATCACATGCACAGGGCCAGAGAGATCTTCTCGCTGGAAGGAGACGGAGTCATGAATGGTGATGCTCGCCATGGAAGAAGGAGAGAGCGAGGAGGAGAAGGAGAAGGAATCGGAATGCCAAGATGGAAGGAGAGGCTCCACTTGCTGCGAGAGGGCAGGAGGAGACCCTCTGTGAGAGACGGTTAACTTCACAAGAGATACGCGTTTCTTTGAGAAAAGCAGCTTTTAGATTGCCTGGAAGAATGGAATCAAAACTGTTCTGTTGTTCCTGGTGAAGTAAACCTGATGCTATGCTGTCAGTAGTATGGTAGCATCACTGCCTATGTAGACGACCAATAAAGTCAATCCCAGTGAAAGTAGCAATCAAATTGTGGAATGAGAAGAACAGATAAGGAAATACGTAACTGAAGAGAGTATTATACTAATTCACTGCACAGGTATTGTTAACACAATCCTTTCAATGTCGATGCTTTTCACTCTTCAAGTAAGTTCAAAATAGCCTATAGTATCGTCAATGACAGGTTTGTTGAAGTGATGTTGAATAATTGTGTTAGCACAGCAGAGTACTGTAGTGGTACGAAGTGCTAACTATTATTGTGGTGCGTGGTACTGTAAATCGATGTTTAACTTAAAGAGAATGGCCGTGTCTGTCTGAGTGTTGAAACGTCTGTGTTGTTGACATGTTAACAGTACAGTACAGTGTTGTTGATAGCAGCAGATAACGGTACAGTACAGTGTACAGGTAGACTACAATAGGAGCACTTATAGTGATATCTGATAGTTTAGTAGACTATCCCTGTACAGGATAGGATATAGACTATTCTATAATGGAAGAACAAAGCAAATCATCACTATTATCACTATTAGATGGTTTAAATCCCAAACAACGACTAAAAGAATTCAAATCAACGCAGAAAGACTTCCGATCCAAAGACAACGAGGTCAAGCTAGCCGCTCTGCAGAAGTTAGTGGACCTGCGCTACCTCTCTGAAGGAAGCTGTCTGCTGCCCTTCTTGCTGTCCATTCAGCCAAAGAAGAAGACCATCGCCTTCCTCTCGCAGGCATTGGCACTCTTCGCTCAGCACCTCTCACCCCACTTTGACCATGACAATGACCATCACAATAAGGTAGTCAATGACAACAAGGAGGTGGTCAAGGAGGTGGTGACTCAAGCACCTTCACTGCGTGCTATTCTGCGTGCTTCCCTTGTGGTCGTGTTCGAGAGTGACCGTGAGCTGGTCTTCTTGCAAGGTCTGCTGGACGCGTTAGTCTACAAAGACGAAGTCAAGCCACCCAAACAACAGCCACAGAACAAGAAACTACCCAAAGGAGCTCCTCCTCCTCCACCTCCTCCTCCTCCTGAAGAGAGACCTGAGGTGGTGCAAATGCGTCGCTCTGCTCTGCAGGTGCTCTTCTACCTCACAGAGTCTCTCCGTGAGGAGGAGGAGGGGGTGGTGGAGGAGGAGGAGGAGGAGTTAGTCGCCTTGCGGAGGAGGTGGGCAGCGTTAGAGACCACAACACATCGTCTACAGCTGCTGCTTCCTTCTCTTCTACCACTACCACCCTCCTCCTCCACCACCTCCACCACCTCCGAGGTAGAGAAAGAGACAGAGCGACTACCACTTGACAAGGTGATGGTACAGGATGCGATCTATCTGCTGCGATTGCTGGAGTTTCAGATGAATTATTGTCCTTCCAATCGAGCTGTCTTTGCTACCTCCTCTACCTCTACCTCTACCTCTACCTCTACCTCTACCTCTCTCCCTCAGATAGTGCTACACTCCCTCCTCCTCCTCCACCACCACCCTGTCTTACGAACATTCTTACTGCAGATTGTGTTCTATTTGACTACCTGCTCGGAGGGATTGGCTTGCATCACAGCGTCTCCTCTAGTGGACGAGCTATCTCGCTGCTGCTCCTCCCTCCTCCTCCTCCTGCAACCTCCTCCTCCTCCTACTACTACAGCGACAAAGAAGGACGAGAAGGGTAAGAAAGGCGGGAAGGATGCGGCCAAAGAGGCTAACAAAGAGCAGTCCCCCCATCAGGAGGAGGGGGAGGAAGAGCTACATCTGCTACAAGGGGTGAGAGGTAGTCGTGTGCAGCGCCTCTGTGTGTCGGTAGACCTCCTCCTGCGCTGCCTCCTCCCCCTCCTGCTACCTTCTCCTCAACGAGAGGGTATCAAGAAGCATCTGCCAAGAGTGCTAGCCGTTAGTCTCGGGGGTGTTCTCAACGGCTTGCTGTTGAAGGAAGAGGTATGGAGGTGTCAGGCACTACCTCGTGTGCACCGCCTCCTCCACCACGCCCTCGCCGTCTATGCTGCACTAGCAGAGGCTCGGGTAGCAGCAGAAGCAGAAGCAGCAGCAGTAGATGACCATAATGGGCTGGAGGAAGTGAAGGGAGAGAAGCAGCAGGAGGAGGAGGAGAAGCAGGAGGAGGAGGAGGAGGAGGGGCTGCGAGGAGATCTCTGCCGAGGAGGTGCGATGATCGCATTGCTAACACTGTCTATGCGAGCCAAAGAAGTCGTCCGACTTGGCCGTCTACCTCCTCCTCCTCCATCATCTTCCACTTCTTCAACACACCAGACAGCAGAGCCCGTGCTAGACCATCTAGACCACAAGGAGGAGGAGGAGGAGGTAATGGTACAAGTGCGCTATTTGCGGAAATGTATTGACAAGGCGCTCTTCGCTTTGCTTGCCACTCGACAACAAGAGTCTACTAAGGTGGAGGAGGAGGAGGAGGAGGAGGAGGGTAGTAGTCAGAGAGGGCGGTGGAGGAGGTGTGCTAGTCGCTACCGCATAAAGTCACGCGATCACTTGCACGGCTTGGGTAGCACTTTCTTGCATCTACTAGGAGACTTGATCGACGGCAGAGACCGTCCCAGCCCCACCGCAGAGGAGAGGGTAGCGCAGGAGAAGGAGGCTAGCAAGGGGAAGAAGACTACCTCCGCCACTACCTCCGCCACTACCTCGGTAGTGCCAGCCATCCCCAGTGATGGGGCGATCGAAGGTGTAGCCTTCACTGCCTGTGAGGTAGATCAAGGCTGTCGAGCTGTGCGCTTGCTACATGCACTAGTGACGAGCTATGAGGGAGGAGGAGGGAAGGAGGAGGAGGAGGAGCTACTATTCGCTTGGTCTGGTCTATACGATGTGGTAGTCAAGGTAGTGCTCTTCCTACAACGACTACTTCGATACTGTCTAGGTAGTGGAGGAGGAGGAGGAGGAGGAGGAGGAGAAGTGTTAGAGGGACTAGCCCATGGTGTCTCTCTGCTTCTCTTCGCTCTTCGATCAGGTAGTACTAGTACTAGTAGTAGTGGTAGCAGTAGGAGGAGTAGCTCTGCTGAGTTCATCAAAATCCTCGCCACTAGAGATCGTCTGGCACTGTTCGTCAAGGCGGTAGAGCGCTACGGACCAACTAGTCGTGAGGTGGAGGAGGAGGAGGTGGTGGTGGTGGAGGAGGAGGAGAGGGTAGTTCTGATTGACCCCAGGGACTTCTTCTTCGTCTTGCCTACCTCTCTCAAGCATTCTGTTGAGCTAGTCTCCCAACAGGAGGAGGAGGAGGAGGTACATCTTCTTCGTCCTCTCTTACTACACCTCTTCGCTCTGCTGTGCGCTGCGGATGGTCGTTACCGTTCCTTCGAAGGTAGTCCTACCCTTCCCTGGGCACTAGCACAGCCTGTGTCTCGCACACTGTGTGACTGCGAGGAGGCGTCTCTGTTAGCCATCCAGACAGTCTCCTCGAAGCTATTCGATCTCATGCTCTACCCTGTCAGACTAACACGAGGAGCAGGAGGAGGAGCAGCAGCAGGAGGAGGAGGAGGAGAGAATGACTTAGCAGTGGAGGTAGACGAGGGACTCTTCTTGAACGAGGAGGTGGAGGAGGAGGCCTTGGAGGTGCTAGACAGCATAGCGAAGAGTCAAGTGTTAGGAGTGCTAGCAGCTGTCGAGGCTCTGGGAGGTACCCTCTCCTCCTCCTCCTCCTCCAATACAGACAATCCTCCTCCTCCTCCTCCTCTCTGGTCTTCTTCCTCCTCGGCCATGAGGAAGGTGCTCGCCATTCTTCCTCTCACTTCTTCTTCTACCTCAGAAGGAGGAGGAGGAGAGGGTAGTCATGTAGCGGTAACATGGCAGAGACCGTTAGTCTTCGGAGAAGAAGTCGTTAGCCTTCTCTCTACCTCTACTAGCTCTACTAGCTCTACTGCCTTAGCCAAGGCTACTACCCTGTGGCCGTTCTTCGCGGTAGCCGCAGCCTTTCTGTCCGTGTTGACTAGAAGGGTAGCGACCAGCAAGAGACACCTGTCACTCGCTCTGCTAGCTCTGCAGCGCTGGTCTCGCTGTGAACACTTCGGCCCTGCTAACCAGCCAGTCTTCTACGACCTCTTCTGCACCTCCTTCCTCTACCTCGGAGGTGGTGTAGTGCTAGCAGGTCTACTGGGTAAGTTTGGTAACCTCGTGGGGCAAGACAAGCTCAGCAGAGCGTTGAGGCAGTCCTCGCTCTCTCTCTTGCGCTACCTCGTCAGTCGAGGTAGTGTTCGAGAGGTAGCATGGCGTCAACACTACCTCGACACACATCTCGCTCCTCCTCCTGCTGCTACCACTACCGCAGGGAAAGGTACCGCCGCTGCCGCTAACAAGAAGGAGGACAAGAGCAAGAAGGCTGCTGCCGCTGCCTCTGCTGCCACTACCTCTACCTCGGTAGTGGCGGAGGTAGTGTACAATGTGGAGAGTGTCTCGGAAGAGGTAGCAGACCCCAACCACGGCCCTAGCAGAACACACTGGCAGGCTCTCATTGACCGCAGAGCTAGCAGTGCACACTTGCTACACCCTTCCCTCCCCTTGCTGTCTGCTATAGTGCTGGGGGGACTGTCTGGGGAGGAGGAGGAGGAGGAGGTGGTGGTGGTGGAGGAGGTGGTAGCACAAGGGGTAGACGTCAATCTCAAGGATTGCTATGGTAGGCCTGCGCTGGTCTATGCCTTGCTGTTAGACGACCAGGTAGCTCTTCGCACTCTCTTCGCACAGCCTAGCCTGTGTGTCAACGGCTTGGACTACCTCTGTGTGCCCTACCTGCACTACAATTATTACGGCATCCCGCGCAGCCGCCAGCAAGAGGTACTACCCGGCAGAGCGAAGGAGGAGGAGGAGGAGGGAGGTGCACGCTTGATATGGACGCTACCCACTGCTACGACATCTTTGCTAGCCTTTGGTCGTGGAGGAGGAGGAGGAGGGGTAGACGTCAATGTGAGCGACCGCGACGGGCTGTTAGCACTTCACCTTTGCCTTGGCTTGGGGAGGCTAGAAGTCACTATCGCAGGCCACAAGCTACTCCTCCGCCCTGCAGCCTATAATCTACCCCCCAAGGAGGAGGAGGAGGAGGGGGGGCCTAGTCTGCAGGCCATCCACGAAGAGGTCCGCCTGCTAGTCGATGCCGGCGTGCGCGTGACTTCTTCCTGTGCACACAGTCGCACTGCGTTACATGTAGCAGTAGCACGTGGAGACGTCAACCTCCTCCGCCAACTCCTCCTCCTCCTCCTACCTCGACAGGAAGTTAACGCCTTGGACTGCGAGGGTAGACACGCGCTGCACTACTTGCTAGCTACCTGCCCGCCGCACTGCGAGGAGATCTTCTCCTTGCTGTACGACCAGGCTGTCTACCTACCTCTCAAGCAGGAGGAGGAGGAGGTGCAGCGAGAGGAGGTGCAGAGGAGGTGTGGCCGTGCGGAGGAGGAGGAGGAGGCCAAGGCGCTGGACGATCTCAACCGCTACCTCGACGACTTGCTGGCTGACTGCCGACTACCCGCCATTCTCACTCAACAGCGCCTACAGCCGCTAGACCTCCTCCTCCTGCGCTGTCTAGATGGCGAGGCCTCGCTGCTGTCCCTCTGCCTGGCGGGTAGACAGATACCCTCCTCCTCCTCCTCCTCCTCTGCGGGGGGTGGTAGCAAGGACTCCTTCTTCGAGGACGTCTTCCAAACACACAGTGTGCGAGGGTTGCAGGAGGAGGAGGAGGAGGTCAAGCGCAGGCTAGCGATGGCGCGCTACCTCTTGCAACGGACTATTGCTATTGCGCGGGGAGGAGAGGTAGAACTGTGTGGCTACCGCGCAGCCAAGTCAGGAAGGACTACCTTGCATGCCTGCCTGTTGCTACTGTTAGCTCAGGCACGGTTGGGATGGGAAGGTGTACAACAGCAGCAGGAGGAGGAGGAGAAGGTGGTGGTGGAGGAGGAGGGGGTAGTCAAGAAGCTGTTAGATGTCACAGAGCAGGGCAGACCCTCGCTGTACGAGGAGAGATGCCAAGACAAGGTGAGGGTTGGTAGGAGGCGAGCAGGAGGAGGAGGAGGAGGAGGTCTCTATCTGCAGGATTGGGTAGCGTGGGAGATGGCTACCGTGCTCTCCTCCTCCTGCTCCTCCTCCTCTCTGGTAGACGCACTGCTAGCCCGCACTCTCTCTCGAGTGACGCTGTCGTTGCTACGGGAGCGACCGCTGCACTTCCTCGCCGCACTACCTTCACACTACCTCGTGGTACCGCGCCGCACTGCCGAGGCGGTGGTGAACGCGGTAGTAGCCCTCCTCCCCCAGCTTGATAACAGCCAGAAGAGCGCGATAGTCAACGAAGAGCTCTCAGGCCACCCTTCCCTCTACCTCGAGCAGGAGCAGGAGGAGGAGGAGGGTGTGTGTGTGCTAGCAGCAGGTGCACCGCTACATCTCGCCATCCTCAGCGGCCAAAGCGAAGTGCTCGCCGTCCTGCTAGCCCATGCTTCCCCGCTAGCCCTTAACTTAAACAGTCTGCACGGCCAGTGGGGCCTCCCCCCGGCTACCCTGCTCTGCTACCTCACCAGGCTAGACCTCCTCCTCCTGCTACAAGGGGTAGGCGATCGCCTGGACTTCGCCGTCGCCGCGCCAGCGCTCTCCCCCCAGCAGCTAGCAGCCCTGCCTACCTCCTCCTCCTCCTGCGCTGTCTCGGGTAGCAGGAGGAGGAGGTGGGGGAGGAGTAGCTTTGGTCTGCGGAGGGTAACTTGTGTGGATGTGGCGCTAATGGGTAGAAGCCAGGCGATGCTGGAGATACTCGCTGTGATGCGCCGCAATGACGTCATCGAGCAGCTGCTAGCAGAGAAGCCCTTCCTAGTGAGGAAGCAGGAGGAGGAGGAGCAGCAGCAGGAGGAGGAGGAGCGGCGGGTTAGCTGGCTGCGTCTGCTAGAAGAGGAACACAGAGAGCTAGTGCACAGACTGCAGGGAATGGTACAGGCGATGAGGAAGACCAAGGAGGTGGTAGAAGAGGTAGTCGCTGAGATAGTGAGGGAGGAGGAGGGAGAGGTAGCAGTAGAAGGTGAAGAGGAGGAGGAGGAGGAGGGTAGGCCTCTCTCCCCCGAGCAGGCCTTCCATAACGATGCGGTAGTTACCTTCACTATAGCAGATGCTAGCAGTCCACAGAAGGAGCAGGAGGAGGAGGAGGAGGCTAACCCTGACCCTCTGCCACCCTCGGACAATGCTATCGAAGAACTACCACTAACACCACTACCTCAGACACTACCTCAATCACTACCCTCAAATGATAGTGTCACTACCGAGGTA
Source organism: Ochromonas danica (assembly GCA_015146655.1). Taxonomy (NCBI): domain Eukaryota; class Chrysophyceae; order Chromulinales; family Chromulinaceae; genus Ochromonas; species Ochromonas danica. The sequence continues at coordinate 26,398 of VKHL01000043.1, read as the reverse complement.
GTGGTGGCTGCGGTGAGGCCAGAGGAGGTGGAGGAGGTGCGGGCTAGTCTCAGTGAGTGCGCCTCTCTTGTGCGCTGGGTAGTCACACTGGTGCACAGCTCAGGGATAGTGACGGAGGACTACCACCTGCACAGCGACTACTTCCAGGGAGAGATCTACGACGGTAGCGAAGACTCCCTAGCAGTTTAACTTAACAAGGTTAACTTAACAACGTTAACTTAACTTACCACGGTCCATCTATAGTAGACTGCTGCCACACTGAGTGATGGTAGTAGTAGCAGGAGGAGGAGGATAAGGGTAGTCGTAAGCTTGATGCTATACTGTATAATTAAATTAAAAGCAATACACTGTAACAGTCAGACTGCTAGACTTCTAGAAAACTAGACTGCTAGAATCCTAGACTGCTGTTGTAGTCACTAGATACACTTCCTCTGTACACACTGTGTTACCAACTACCCTCCTCCTCCTCCACCACCTCCTCCTGCTGCTACTAGCTAGAGTCCTCTGCGCTCTCTCTCCTTGTCCTCCTCCTCCCACTTCTTGCGCATCATCTCCTGGACCTCTTCTGTGGTGGGCTCCTTGGCTAGCACGAGCACCCCATTGGTGGTGGAGGAGGAGGAGGGGGTGGGAAGCTGGTAGTCTGCCAGGTCCTTCAACACACTACCGCGATAGACCTCCGCCTCCTGCAGCTGCTGTAGCACGTACTTCTGCTGCTCGAGGATGATGGCGACGAGTCTTCTCTCGTGGTCGACTAGCACGCCCTCCTTCTCCTCCTTCTCCCTTAACTTCCCCTTCACTACCGCGTCCACCTCCTCCAGCCTACCCTTCCTACCCTCGATCTGCTCGTACAGCCGCTCGATCTCTTCGTTGATGCGCTTGTTCTTCCTGGCCAGGTTGATGTTAATGCTACCGTGACCGCCTAGCAGACTACCTCCTCCTCCTCCTCCTCCTGCTCCACTGCTACTACCTCTACCTCCTCCTCCTCCTGCAGAGGCATTGAGAGCGCGTAGCTCATCTTCGTTGTTGTGTATCTCCTCAGTGAGGATGGCGATGTCTTTGAGGATACCCTCGCGCTCCTCCTCCGCCGCATCGCGTGCTAGCACCACCTCCTCCACCTCCTCCTCCAGCTGCCGCACTGCGCGCTTCACCGCCTGCACCTCCTCCATCTTGTAGCCTACTAGCACCTGGCGGATGAGTGCGTGCTTCTGGTAGACCATCTGCAGGGAGAAGAGGTAGCGGTAGAGCAGGTAGGAGCAGGAGGAGGTTTGGTAGCGCCCCTCGGCACGCACGCGGCGCTTCTCCTCCTCCTGCTCCTGCCTCTGCTGGGCTAGTAGAGCCTTCCATCTCTGCTGGGCGAGGATGTCTCGGGTAGCTCTCTGCCAGAGGGAGAAGGAGGAGTGCTTCTGGCTAGCCTTCAGCTGCTGGGTAGCATCATAGAGACTGTCCTCCGCCTCCTCCACCCGCTGAGACAGACGCTGTACCTCCTCCTCCGCCTTCTGCTTGCTCTGAGAGAGACTAGCCACCTCCTCCTCCAGCTGAGCGATCTGCTTCTTGTGGAGGGTAGCGAGGGTGTCGAGGGCTAGACGCTGCTCCTCCTCCTGCGCCGCCGTGTGGTGGTGGAGGAGGTGGTCTGCCTTCTCCTGCTCCTCCCGCCGAGCACGAGCTACTGCTCCCTCCTGCTCCTGCTTCATCTTCTGCGCGAGGCTAGCTAGCTGGTCTTGGTGGCGCAGGAGGAGGTCTTGTTGGTCCTCTCGCTCAGCCTGCAGCGCCGCGGAGAGACTAGCCTTGGCCTCCTCCGCCTCCTCCACCTGCTCTAGTAGCTTGCTGCGCTCCTCGGCATAGCGGCGATGGACTAGCGAGACCTCCTCCTGCAGAGCGGCTAGGCGCTGCTGGCTCTTGGCCAGGGCTAGGCGGTGCTCCTCCTCCTCCTGCGCCTGCTTCGCTCTCAGTGTGCCTACCTCTTCGCGGTAGTCCGTCAGCAGGCTATCGCGTAGCTGGCGCTCTCTCACCTCCGCCTCCTCCTGCCATTGCAGACGAGCCGCGGCTACCACCTCCTCCTGCTGCGCTACCATCTCTTCTCGCAGGTGAACTACCCGCTCCTCCTCCTCCTGCACCCAGCGCTCCTTCTCCGCCGCATGCACCGCCTTGACTGCCTCTTCGCGCACGAGGTAGTCCTGGGCTAGACGCTCCTCCGCCTCCTGCCTAGATCTGGCGATCTGGAGATCTAGGCCGTGCTGCAGGTCAACTAGCCGTTGCTGCCAGCGCCTACCCTCCGCCTTGACTAGCCGTTGTGCCTCCTCCTGCGCCTCCTGCTGGGCTTTGGCAAGGCGCTGTGCTTCCTCTTGTCGAGTCGCCTCTACCGCGACAGCCACCGCCTGCGCCTCCTCCTCCTGCCAGACTACCCGCAGGCTTCTTACCCGCTCCTCCTCCTCCTCCACCGCCTGTGCGCGCTGCTGACGAAGAGCTTCTACCTTCTCTGCTTCCAGCAGTGCTCGAAGACATTCTACCTCTTCTTGCTGCTGCTTGCGCAGGAGGAGGAGGGTTTCTTCGTGTGCTTGGGTAGCGAAGGCAGTGGCTAGGCGGTGCTCCTCCTCCTGCTGCTCCACCTGCCGCCTCACCCGCTCTGTCCAGTCCTTGTCTCGCTCGGCTAGTGCTTCATCGAGTCGCTGCTGGGCTGCTGCTTCGAGGCGAAGCACTTCCTGGCGGTGAGCCTCGAGGTAGCGCTGCCGCTCCTCCTCCTGCACCTGCCGCTGCTCTACCTCGCAACGATGTAGTGCCTCCTCCACCTCCTTGAGGTTGTGCTGCTTCAACAAGGCGATGCTCTCTTCATGCTGGGCTTGTAGTCGTTGAAGTGCTTGCTCTCCCTCGGTAGTGGCGACTAGCCGTTGGCTCTCTACCTCTCGCTGGGCGAGGTCTAGGTCATATCGGAAGTCCTCCTCCTGCTGCTCCATCTGCTGGCGATGCTGACGGACGAGCTCTTCTCGCTCTGCCTCGTTCTTGCTGGCCTGCTCTGCCAACTGCTTCTCCAAGCTCTGCTGCAGTTCTTCGCGAAGGGATTGGGTAGTATTATTATGATGCGCGGTGACCTCCTCCTGCTGCTTGACGAGCTTCTGTTGGTATTTCTTCTTAGCCTGCTGCTCCACGAGATGCAAGTTCTTCTCCATTTGCTGTTTGAATTGAGTGGTCAGTAGGAGAAGAGTACGATGCATGGACCAGAGGTGGAAGGCGTGGGAGAGACGTGCTCGTCGCCAGCGATCGACTGCCTGGCCCATGCGTAGCACTGGCAGCAGACGAGCCGCAGCCACTTGCTCTTCCTTCATGCGAGTCTGGAGATGGACTTGTTCTTGTTGAAGCTGTCCCTGCTCGACGAAGTGCTTGGCGAGTTCATCTTTCCATCGCTGTCTCTCTTCTAGTTGTCGCCGTTCTTGTTCTAGCACGACGTCACGCAAGACTTTCATGTTGTCTTCATGTTGTCTTCGAAGTGTTTCTTGTTCCTTCTCCAGTCGCTGATAGTCACTCTGCCAGCGATGAAGATCTTCTAGTAAATGGTCTTTCTCAGAAGTGAGTTGGCTTTGTCGACTTTGAGTGAGACGATAATCTTCACGGATAGTCTGTAACGCCGTTTTCAATTCCTTTTGAAGAGATTGCAAGTGGTCGATCTCAGCTTCCAAGGCACTGTGTTGTTGCTGATAGCTGGCTTCCGTTGCTTGCCATTTCTCTTCTGCCTCACGATGACGATCTTGTAGAGTCTGCACGTCGTCACTCCATTGCTTCTGCACGGCAGACAATTGTGTCGTTACCTCATCCAAAGCAGTTTGCAGATTGTTCTTCAAGGCGATCTCAGTTGTGAGTTGGTTCTTGAGGTAATGCCTTTCATTATCCAGGCGACGTAATAGAAGAGCATCTTGTGGATTACTTGTTGATGATCCTCCTCCAGTCAAGGCAGTAGAAGCCGAAGTGGTAGCATTGAGAGCTTGACTTGCCTCAGCTTGTTGTTGTCGTACAGCAGCTACTTCCTTTTGTAAGGCCAAGTTTTGACTTTGAAGTCGCGAATATTGACTTTGCAGCTCATCCTCACGCTGCTGCCACAAGACGCGGTCGTTCTCTTTCTCCTGCAGAGAAGACGATAACGTGCGTACCTGATGCTGCAAAGTAGTCAACTCCCTCATCCGCCCTTCATAGACCATCTTCACTCGATCTTCCGTCTCATTCAAAGCTTGGGCATGCTCTGCTTGAAGTTGTCGGAGCTTTTGCTCGGCGACTTCTCGTGCAGCCAGCAGTTCTTGCTGGAGATTTTGATGTGCCTGGCGCAGATCCTCCACAGCCTTCTTCTCAGTATCTAACTGACTCTTGAGGAAATCTACCTTGTTAGCCATTTGCTTGACCTTCGCTTCGCTGCGCGCTTCGATTAGCTTGATATTAGTGGCGCTGTCTTCTTTCATGGTACCTCCACCTCCTGCACCACTCGCTGTGCCTCCAAAGCTGGCTGAAGCAGTGTCTAATCGATAGGCTGCTTGCACACTCTGTTGCATATTCTTCAAGTCAGCACGTAGTTTGGCCTGGTCGTCCATCGCTTTGAGACGCAATGCCTCTGTTTGTTGATTCAATCGCTGCAGCCGCACCACCTCGGCACGCACTGATTGCACCTCCTCACGAGACTGACTCAAAGCATCTTCCACCTTCGCCACGGCGAGACGAGCTTCGATCAGCTGCGCTTCGTATCTCTGGGAGAGCGAGGAGAGCTTGTTGGCGTGGTCTGTGTGAAGAGCTCGTCGCTCCTCTGCAGCAGTTTGTTGAGCCTGGCGAAGCTCTTGTTGAAGACTGCCGATCTGCTCTAGCAGGCGATGGTTACTTTCAAACTGACCGCCCACAGCACCTCCATCAACTCCTCCTCTATTAGGGGTAGCAGGGCTGGCCGTGTTGGAAGGCTCTGCATTTCTCGAGGCTGTAAGCAGCGATGCTTTCTCTTTGTTGTGTTGTTCGCGGAGACTCGCTAGCTCTACTCTATGCTGTAGTAGACAAGAAAGTCACACGCACGCACACACACACACACACACACATATGACAATCAGAAGAGGAAAGTGTAAAGAGGAAAGTGTATGTTGGCTGTCTTACCCGATCTCTCAGCTGCTGCACCTCCTTGCTCGATGTAGCTCTGCTCTCTTGAAGATCATTCTGCAGACCTTTTATCTTCTCGTCTTTCTTTTCTAATTCCATCTCTCGCTTTGCTACAATCTGATTGGCACGAGCAAGTTGTTGTTCGAGAGAGAGAATCTTCTCGCGAAGGGCTTCCGTCAATGTCGCCACCGCCTCTCCTCCTCCTCTTCCACCACCGCTAGACACACCACCTTTATCGCCTCCTCTCATAGAATGGCTATATGATAGACTCGACTCCATAGAAGCTCCTAAGATAGGTTAATGTAAGGCAATAAGAACAAAACACAATGACGACCAAGTAGAGAGAAACTAACCGACAGAAGGAAGTCCCATACCAACAGCAGCTGATTCGAACTCAGAGGGATTAGAGAGCAAGGAGAGCTGGGAGAGGTCACTAGAGTGGATCTGTCGCACGAGAAAGTCCGCCTCTGTGCCGGTCATTGTGGAGGTCGATGGTTTCGAGGGGAAGTCCGCACCCACCATGCCTCCCGCTCCTGAGGCATTAGCACTGGCAGTTCCTCGAGAGAGAAGCAACGCGTGTTGAAGTGCCGCACTGCCCGCGGCAATCCTCTCCAACTCCTCCATCTTCCTCTCAGCCTGCTCACGGCTTGTGTGATCCATCGGAGGCAGAAGCTGTTTGGAAAGCCCCATGATGGATGAAGAGGGAGCTTGCTTGCCTTTCTTCTTCTTCCTGCCTAGTGCTTGTACTGCGCCAGGCCGGCCACGAGCAGGTGGCAAGTAATCCTGCAGGAAGGGCGGAGGATTGGAAACAGAGTGACGCAGCTGGCCTGATCGATTCTCCATCATTTGACCTTCTTCATAATGTAAGCCATCTAGATCTTCAATCTGAAGACCCCGAGTCTTATGTTTAAGACTCATTGGCTGTAGACTATAATTACTATTTTCTTTTTCAAACGCTGTTGTAATATTATTAGATGCGTGCGAAATAGAAGAATGAAACGGCTATTACCAATAACCTCTTCCTGGTGGTTCTGTTGATAGTTCTATTGATTAGAAAGGTTCAGAATAAATCTTGATGGTGGAAGATAATTTCTCTTTGCTCGTGGAAGACACTCGCGGAAGACACCCATCATGAATTATTAAAATACATTCTGTTACATACCACAGTATGATACATCACCAAAAATGATTTCAATCCCAGATTTCCAAATCTCCAGATTAGCTGCTCTACGGTACCGGCAGTGCCAGTGCGAGAGTCTGGGTTCGGGGTTTGGTCGATCAAGTTATTTGTATTGATTGAATATTCCCATGGGCGACCTCTTCGTGGAAGTGCCACCCACTGACAGCTTCGAATTAAGTCTTTCAACACCTCATTCTTTACCCGAAAATGACACCAAACGTATTCGACTTCTTCGAGATCCAGGATTTCTTGAACGAAACAATTTCCAATCCACCTCATCGGATTTCGAGCGATTTTGTCACATCGCCACACGCGCTCTGAAGGTATGCTATCCTCCCCTCCTCCCTCCCTCTACTTCTAGTGGATAATGAGGGTCTATTTTCTATTTTCTGGACTAGATGCCCGTGGCTATTATCACTTTGGTTGATGTCAGCATGAATTGGGTCGTGACGCGCTCTGGATTTTCCACAGAGGCCTCCATTCAAAGAAATCTGGGATTTTGCTCTTATTGTGTGTTAGAATCGGCACCAAGTCTTCTCTTAGTCCCTGACGCGACAAAGGATGGTCGCTTCCAAGACAGCGTCTTCGTCACACAGTCTGAAGGCGTCCGTTTCTATGCGGGGGCGGCGATTCTGTGCGGTCAAGTCAAGATTGGTACACTCTGTGTGATCGATACTGTCCCACATGATGATTTCAAGGAGGACCAACAACATGTTTTGAGAGGGTTAGCAGATCTCGTGGCAGTGATGATTGAAGAGAAGCGAGGAATGATCATGACGGAACAAGGCGAGTTGGCACGTCTCATTATCGCAGTCAATCAACACTTACAGGCTCCTATCCGAGCCATGCGTCAAGATGTTGATTTCTTAGCTGAACGATTGTTGCGCAGGGCGGATCGGTCAGTTGGCGGGAGATCCCCCAGGTGCTATCAAGAGGAGACCGACGCTTTGCTTCGGAACCTTCATTCACAAGCGATGCAACTATCCCTTCAGATTGAAATGGCTTTGAATATTGCAGCAGCTTATAACAATTCGTATTTACACTCTCAAAAGGGGAGGGAGCTGCAGGTAGAGGACAAGCTGTTGCCCGCCACCGAGCAATTGCATGAGATCCAAAAAGCTAGCAGTGTTGCTGGACATTGGCTAGCTGAGATGACGTGGCATGTTGATGAGGCTGATCTCTTGAAACAAGTGCAAACCGCTCTTTCTTTGAGAAGAGAGTCACTGGTGGTCTTGATTTTGATTAGTTTGCTCGTGGGTGCATGGGAACCAGCTAGTAGTCGTGCTGATATTTATTGCCAACTTCTTGATAGTTCAGCTCTTGCTGCGAGACGACACGTTGATAATCTTGAATTCTCTTCTGTTCCCGACCTCGACGAGTTTCTTTCCAAGGTCCTGTCTGGTGATAGTGAGAGAGCATCACAAGGTGTGCAAGTTGGTGTTCTCGTAGTGCGAGTGGTGTTGAGGCAGCACTTGCCAAGTAGTGATTTGAATGCAGCTGTCTTTGATCAGTCGAGGTTGATTGGTCTTCACTCGAACTCGTCCTTATCCGAGATTGATATACATACTGTCTCACAGTGTTCCGAGATGCTTTCTCGTTCCATTGCATGTGCTGAGGGAGGAGGTTATGTTCTACATCGTACTCTCCCTCAGCCTAATATCTCAGTTCTGGAGTCTATCATATGGATTCCTTGTCATATTTCACTCTTTCTGAGTTCCTAATCTCTATGCTTTCTCGATGTTCTTTCCCTATGCTACATCTACATTTCCTTCTTTTCCAATGATGTTCGTGCCTTTGTCGCATTGTTGGACTGTTTGTCTTCATTTCGTTTTCCGGCTATATCGAGATTATGTTGTGTTGAAGTTTGTGTGCAAGAGCACATATTTATTTGGGTACTGATTGCTGTTGAAATATCAGTTCGTCACCATAATTTATGGCTAAGGAAGCCATGACCAATTCTGCATCATGCACTGTAAACGCTGAAATTAAGCATTGTCTCATATTCTCGATGAGCATGCATGCATTTAGTTAGTAGATACATACGTACGCTTTTCCCCTTGTGTAGTGTGAATTATTTCTGGAAGAAGTGTATTTCAATGATAGCTTATTTCACAGGAAGTGTATTTAGTGCAGTATTTAGTTAGTACAGGAAGTTTCAACGACGTGCAGTTCTTGAAATCAGATAATTTAATCTCATTGACTTGTCTGGTATTATTAATGATGGTGGGGTTGAGTCAGTTAGCTGTGAAGACTTCGTATAAGACTACAGTAGAGTACAGGAAGGTGTTCCAGATGCCCTTCACAGTGTCAGCATGTGTTTATTAGGAGTGTTTATGTTTCTCGCAGGAGTGTTTATGTTTCTTGCATGTGTTTATTAGGAGTGTTTATGTTTCTTGCACGTGTTTATCTGCTCTGATCTGCCAGCAACGGTCAACAACTTGATTGAGAACTTTCAAACAACCTCTTCCTACCTTATTGTCAGATTGTCACTTTCCTTCCTTAGTACAAGGTTTGACTGTTGCCTTACTGAAGAATGGAAGAGAATAATACTAATAAAGGTGGTCATGGAGAAAAGAAACCTCGTTTAATGATTTCCAAAATGGAATTGGAGAATTTCAAGTCTTATGCTGGTGTTCAACCTATTGGTCCCTTCCATAAATGCTTCTCAAGTATTGTGGGTCCCAATGGAAGTGGTAAATCGAATGTGATTGATGCCTTGCTCTTTGTCTTCGGTGCTCGTGCCAAGCAGCTGCGCCTCAACAAAGTAACCAACAACAACATAATCATCACCATCATCGACATTATTGCTGTGACACTGACCTCTGCACTCTGCACTCTGTTTTAGGTCTCTGAGCTAGTACACAAGTCCTCACAGTTCCCTAAGCTTGACTATGCGCGTGTGTCAGTCTATTTCCAACTCATCCTGGACGACGAGGCCAGCGACGAGGACTACGAGGTGGTGCCTGGCAGTCACTTCACCATCTCTCGTGTTGCTTACACTAATAATACTAGCAAGTACACCATTGACAATCGCACCTCCTCCTTCACGGAAGTGGGTACTCTGCTGAGAAGTCATGGTGTGGACTTGGACAACAACCGCTTCCTCATCCTACAAGGTGAGGTGGAGCAGATTGCTATGATGAAGCCTAAGGGTGCCACAGAGCATGAAGAAGGTCTCTTAGAGTATTTGGAGGATATCATCGGGTCGAATCAGCTGGTGCCGAAGATCGAAGAAGCGTCCAAAGCACTCGATGTAGTCAACGAACAACGTGTGGACAAAGTCCATCGCCTCAAAGTGGCTGAGAAAGAGAGAGATAATCTATATGGAAGCAAGGTCGAAGCTGAAGAGTTTCTTGAGAAGGAAAAGACAATCCGTCAGAAGCGAAACCTTCTGTTCCAAGTCTACTCCTACCTCTGTGACCAACGCATCACTGATCGCTCTCAGAAGCTACAAGTCGTTAACACGAAGTTAGCAGATGAGAAGACTCGTCTGACTGAGAGTGAAAATCGCTTACATTCTGTCGAGAAGGAGTATGACAGTAATAAGGCGGAACATGCTGCATTGGAAAGTGAATTACAAAAAGCATCAGTACAGTATGACTCCTTCGAGAGAAAGGATATCAAGCTACAAGAAGACCTTCGTCATAGTCGTGCTGCCTTGAAGAAGCAAGAAGGAGCGTTGAATAAGGAAGAGAAGAAGCTAGTGGATGTGCAGAAGGACAATGAGAGTCTAACCCAGCAGATCACCAAGTCAGAGCAGATTATCGCAGACTTCACCGCCAAGAAGAGTGCAGCAGAGGACGAATTGAATGCTCAGATGATGAAAGTGAATGACCTGACACAACATATTCGAGTGGAAATGGAAGAGAAACAACAACTTCTTGCTCAGGCAGAGAAGCAAGCTGGCGGTCTCTTCACTGACAAGGAGTTACTGGTCAATAGCATCAATATCATACAAGAACGTCCTGCTAAAGCAGCTGCCGATCTCGTTCTTCTAGAGCAAAAGCTAAGTGCTTTGATTGAGGAACGAGATCGTTGCCAAGTGAGGTTACAAGAGGTTACAGAGGGTGTAGCCCATGGCCATCAGAATCGTTTACAGGCATTAGAGCAAGAAAAGACTGCTTTACTCTCTCGTGAAACTACATTACAAGAACAAATCTATCTCCTTGTAGCCTCTATTGAAAGCAATAAAGAGGCTCTAGCGAATAGTAAGAATATGTCATCGTCGAATAAGACCATCCAGACGATTCTTCAAGCAGCGAGATGTGGTTCACTATCCTCAGTGCAGATTGTCGGCAGACTGGGTGACCTTGCATGTATTGAAAGCAAGTATGATGTCGCTATTAATACAGCATGTAAACACTTGAATTACATCGTCGTGCAGCGAACTGAAGATGCTCAACAGATTATCTCTTATTTACGTGATAATCAACTGGGGAGAGCTTCCTTTATCGTGCTAGATCAAATGGAAGACTATAAGGTCAGAATGAATCAAGCGTATGCACCTCCTAGTGCAGATGTAGTGCGAGTGTTTGATCTGTTACAAGACGTGCACAGTGCAGAGGTGCGTGCAGCCTTCTATATGGCATTAGGTAACACTCTCGTGGCTGAGAATCTAGACCTTGCTGTGTCTGTGGCATACAATGGTAGAGTATCGCATCGAGTTGTCACTGTAGAAGGGCAGCTAATTGATACTTCTGGTGCCATGTCTGGCGGTGGAAATGAAGTGAGGAAAGGTGCTATTCGCCTCACTGCCAATGAAGCCAAAGGCAAGTCCTCCAAATCCAAAAGTAGCAGCAGCAACAGCAGTAGCAGTACGAAACCATCTAATGTTACCGAGGAGATGATCAATGAACAAGAGCGACAACTCGCTGTCTTGCAAGAGGAATTGACGGCCTTACGAACTGTTAAAGTGCAGAAGGAACAAGAAATGAAAGCTTTACAAGTCACTATCAAGCAATGTCATAATGAGATAGAAAAGTTACAAATCTCTATCGCTCATATCAATGAACAAGAGAAAGACCTTCACAAGCGAGTGCGTCTGTTACAACAGCAATCATCTCTCACATCTGCTGAGGAAGACGAGCTGGGCAATCTACAGAGTCAACTCACTGCTCTAGAAGCTGAGATTGCACGCGCCTCTCCAAACTTGAAAACTCTACAACAGGAGGTTAATACCTTACAACGAAGTATTCTAGCTTATGGTGGTGTAGAGTTGAGCAAAATCAACGCCAAGATTGACTCGTACAGTGCTCAGATTGACAACCTCACCACCACTCTCGCTGCTAAGAGAGTTGAACATAATAACCAACTGAAAGCTCTTGCCAAGACTCGTACAACGATTGAGAAGTGTCAGGTAGAGATTGAGAAGTTAACTCAAAAGGTCAGTCTGTTGGAAGGTGAACAAGCTGAAATGTCTCGCGATGCAACGTCTATCATCTCCGTCATCGACGAATACAAGGCCAAGCTGGTGGATCTTGAAGAAGTACTGCATGGCAAGCAAGCGATCTATCATGACTTGAAGTCTGCCGTGGCGAAGATCAAGGCAGTGGAGGTCGACCTTGTGATGGAATTCGAGCGATTGTCTTCAGAGCTGAAAGAAGAAAATGCCAGCAAGAATCATTACTCCAAAGAGATATCCACTCTGAAGAAAGCACATTTAGCTGAGCAGAAGGAGTTACAAGAGAGTGTGAGAAAGGCTCTCGTGACCAATGAACATCAAGGAGAAGCTGCCATGGAGGTGGAGGAGGAGGAGAAGGTAGAGAATGAGGTGACATCATGTGATGTACTGCCTGACTATTCCGAGGAACAACTCAGCATGACTGATACAGATCAAGTGAAGAAAGACATTAGTCTGTTGGAAGCAGAGCGAAACAAGTTGAAAGGCAATGTCAACATGAACGCTTTGATCGAATATTTGCGAAAAGATGCGCTTTATCGCTCTCGCCTCACTGAACTAGAGAGAATCACTGCTGAGAGATGTACCCTCGTGCAACAACTTGACCAACTTCGTGCAACTCGTCTCACTCAGTTTATGCAAGGATTCACTTCTATCTCACTGTATCTCAAGGAGATGTACCAGATGCTCACCTTGGGAGGTGATGCTGAGTTAGAACTGATTGACAGCCTCGACCCTTTCTCTGAAGGAATTATCTTCAGCGTGAGGCCTGTCAAGAAGAGTTGGAAGTGTATCTTCAATCTCTCAGGAGGGGAGAAGACTCTGGCGTCTCTCGCGCTAGTCTTTGCCTTGCACTACTACAAGCCTACCCCTCTCTATGTCATGGACGAGATCGACGCCGCCTTGGACTTCAAAAACGTCTCCATTGTGGCCAATTATATCAAAGAGCGCACGAAGAATGCGCAGTTCATTATCATCTCTCTTCGTAACAACATGTTCGAGCTAGCAGATCGCTTGGTGGGTATCTACAAGACACACGACCACACCAAGAGCATCACCATCAGTCCCAAGTACTTCACTATGTTACCACAAGTACCCCCTGCCATGCCCACTGCCGAGAAGAAAGTCAATGATGCTGATGATGCTGCCGCGGTCTCAAGGCGTGAACCTTTGAGAGACGCCACTAACAGACTTGTGTAACATGGAGAGAGCACTACCTCCACTGTCACTACCACTACCACTACCTTTACTAACATACTGTACCACTACCAACACATGCAGTCTGCTGAAGATTGCGGCGTTCATAAGAGTTAAAAATAACTAAATTGAATTATATGAGTTACTATTTACCCTACACATTATTGCTTCGTATAGTCTATAGACTAACATAAGTCATGGCTACTGTAGCTTGTCTGTCTGCAAGTCTGGCTATCTGGCTCTCTATCTGGCTGTCTGTCTGGCTCTTCCGCAGGTGTTTCTGGGAGAAAAACAGTTTCTCTTCCCAGCGGAAGATTGCGTTGCGCTGAGAGAGACTAACTGCAGCAAACTAACACTGTACAATCATATACTATAGTCTACAGTAGTACCACACACTAGAGAGAGCAGCAAGCCATGTCCAACCCTCCGGCCTCCTACAAACTAGTCACCTCAGCCTTGAAACGTGCAGAAGAGCTTGAGAGCAAGAGCAATCGGGAGGATCGAGTGGTCGCCTACTACTGCCGCCTCTATGCCGTACACAAGGCGATGAAACTCGCCAAACCCGCTCCAGGCTCTGAGGAGATGACCTTTGTCACTGAGCAGATGATGTTGTTGGAGAAGCTAAAGCCTTCTCTCAACCTCTCTGCTGATGAAGGACCTCGTATTTGCCGGGAATACGCTGACAAGGTGTTCACGAAGGCAGATGATGTGGATCGCTGTGGTAACGCTGACAAAGGCATTGCGAAGCTCTTCTATGCTGCAGGGACCTTCTATGATATTCTGGAACAGTTTGGTGACCTCGACCAGGAGGTGCAAGAGCGTAAGAAGTATGCGAAATGGAAGGCCACGGATATCCTCAACTCCATCAACAATGGACTCAAGCCTTCGCCTGGAGGATACGGTGAGGTGAGACACTTTTAGCTTTTCACGTCATTAGCCTCTTAAAGATGATGATGATGGTGTGTGTGTGTGTGTGTGTGTGTGTGTGTGTGTGTGTGTGTGTGTGTGTGTGTGTGTGTGTGTGTGTGTGTGTGTGTGTGTGTGATAGCAAGCTGTACCAGCAGAGCCGTCCTCTGAGGGTAGCAACAGTCCCGCTGGTAATTCCTCGTCCAAGGGAGATAACAATCCTCCTCAGCTGTCTATGGTCACTCCTGCCGCTGCCCCAGAGACAATAAGTCCTTCCCAAGCCATTTACATTCCTTCCCCTCCTGTGCGCGAACCTTCCGTTCGCTCTTCCGCTCCTCTTATTCTCCCTTCCGCGTCAGCTGTCAACCCGCAGCCTGTCTCTGCCCCTGCTCAGCCTTTTGTCCCTCCATCTGTTGCCCCTGTTGCCCCAGCAACAAACTTCCAAGCTCCTCGGGGAGTGCCTATCAATAATTTAGACCCCAGAGTGCAAGATGCCGCGGAAATGATCAACTTCGCTCTCACAGCGTTGAAGGTACGATCTCTCTTACTTGTGCTGCTCCTTCTTCCCTGTCCCTTATAGCCTTTGCTGTGCTACTGTTGCTGTTGTTTGTATGATAGCATAACGAGCTGGGCTTGGCCAAGGAACGTCTTCAGAAGGCTCTGGCCAAGTTGGGCTAAACTGACTAACCTGTCAACTAACTAGCTAACCTGTTAGCTAACTAGCTGATTAACCTGTCTAACTAACTAACCAACCTGTTGTCTTGTATCTACAGTACCAGTTAAACATCCTCTCCTCTCCTCTACTTCTCTAGGGAGAGATATTGAAATCTCTCCTTCATTAGTGTTATTCATGTATACTTTAAAGATATACTTCATTATTATCTTTCATGTTCTTCTTCTATTGTTGCACAGCACGCAATGGTCTGGGAGGATGCTGTAGTTCCATGGAATGTTGATAGTCCATGGAATTGATCTATTCCATGGAATATGTGCGGTTGATTCTCTCGAAGTGGTCCAGGAGAATTTCTGCTGTTGCTCCACTTGGACTAGTCAGTTAGCAGTCAGCATCAAACCTGTTGTTCCAGCTATTAAATTGTTGTGATCGTTGGTGCAGAAGGAGCAGGAGCAGGAGGAGATCATGATGAAGTCTACAGGTGGGCCTTGCTGGTGCTATTCCGTTGAAAACACCGACTGACTGACAAACCAAACCCTTCTTGCCACCTCTCTGTTCTCTCTCTGTTGCTTCTGCTATTGATGATTGTCAAATATTGCAGGCAAGACGCGACTAGTCGAGGAAGTGAACAGGTGAGACCCTCTGACTCTGGACTACCTCATATGTGACAATGACGATGACGATGGTGATGGTGATGGTTGTCAGAGATGCCTCACTGCTGAGTCTACCAGACCCCAGCATCCTCAGCAGTTTGATCAATCAAGGCAATGCCACCATGTGCTCTGAGGAAGATCTGCGACTCCTCATGGAAGATGATGAGAAAGATCGCAAGAAACGACGTCGTCGAGGAGGAGGAGGAAGTGCTGCAGGAAAGCATCTAGTGGAGACATGTCCACCTCCTCCTCCTCCTCCTCCTACACAAGTTGGGAGCCACGAGGACAAACCCACGAGAAGTGCCCAGCCCGGCAGAGCCAAGCATAAGGCAAGCACAGCAGCCAGCAGCAGCAAGCTACCATCATCCTCCTCCTCCTCACAGGCACAGCTTGGCCATCATGGCAGCGGCTGTCCCGCGCTAGTGCGTGATGATCCTCGCGTGCATTATCCTCGCCATCTCATTCGAGCCTTCAACTCTTGCGACCCTCGCTTTCTACAGGAGACCTTGGAAAAGTATTGTGAGCCTTCCGTGCTGGGCATGTATAGGTATGATGGCGTGAAGGATCCCAACGGCAGCAGTCATCGTGAGTGTGATGGTATTGATGGTAACATGACTTTGTGGACTTCACTCTTTCGCTCTGCCCCTGACTTCATCTTCCGTCTGCTTGATCTGCATGTAACTGTGGACCAAGAGAGTGCTTGCTGTATTGTATCCTCTTCCTTCGACATGCATGGCACTCGTATTCGAGACATCAAACATGTACAGGAAGGGAAAGCCTCGAGTGAGGCTGGAGAGGTTAGTCACAGTGATACTCCTTCTCCACAACAGCAGAGGTCTGAAGCTGCCAATAGCAGCAGACGCAGCAGCGATGACTTGATGTCTGAGGGAGGAGGAGATCCTAGCATCGTTGACTTTGACACTACTGCTGCCATGAACATCTACTCCCTCGATCGAGATAGTTTACTTCGTCTACCTCAGACCACTCCTGAGATTGTAGACTTGCTGTGTTTGTATGAGATCGAAGACTTTATGCGAGAGGCTGGCTTTGATGTTGGTGGAGACAGCCGCGATGACAACAATAAGAAAGAGCCTCAGCCTCAGCTTGATTGTGGATCACTTGTTAATCATAATCGACAAACCAACTCTGACATTCCAGTCAGTGTCAACAAAAGCATCTTTGCCCAACGTCCTGGTGAAGCGGTTGTGCGCATTACAAAACACGTCAAGCTTGCTGTTGACCTTCAGCCTTTACGAGAACGTGTTCGTTTGATGTACAAGGGGAACTTTCTTGTTTACATCAATGCTGAAGACAAAATATTCAAGTTTGAATTCATCTACAAAGTTAACGGCTAGAAGGAAGAAGCTGTTGGTTTTGGTTTATCATCAACAACTTTCTTCGTGTTCGTGATGATACTTGTGCTTATCTACTATATGTGTGGATCGTCATGTTGTGTTGGGTTTGCTTGCGAGCCTTGTTGTCTGTAGTTTTAGCGTGTTATCACAAGATTTCGTTCGATCCCCGATGCAGCTCGTTTCTGTTTACTTTTGTGGAGATTATTCTGATTGGAATTGATTATTAGCTACAGTGCTCGAAGAGGGAGGAGGAGGAGGAAGATGGGTGCTCTTTTCAACGCGTTCTCTTTAGATATTCTATTCTGACTTGTGCAGATCAGGTTCGTCATGTTATCTGTTCTGTGATTGTTAGTTTTTGTCATATGCTGCCTGCTTGGTTTTCATGTAAAGTAACATTTAGACTTCATATAGATTTCAAAGAAAAGCTTTCCTTCATTATGCATAGCTCGGAAACACACTAGATCGGTGGGGAAATGGTGTAAAATCCGACAGATGAAAGGGAATTGTGCCCCTTCTTCATTTTCGCCGTTTTCGTCGACGAAAACAGTGATTCCATGGAGAAAATCCAAACTTCCATGGAAATACTAGCGGTTGAGGCCTCAATCCTGCAGATCCCTTGGGTGGTCATCATTTCCAAACTTTGAAATGAATCTCCTCGACCCTCCTCAACAGTCTCCAGGAGATTATAAAACAACAATTAATTCTAAACGCAAGCGTAGCGAAAATGAACTTCATACTGATATCGAAGAAGCTGGAGAGGTAGTAGCTGATGCCAAAGTTCCGAAATTGATGCCATTAACTACCATCAAGGACTCCTATTAACTTGGAGCCTCTTCAACAACAGCTACAGCAAATGCACCTGCAGCTCCAACAACAGTTGCAGCAAATGCAGGATCAAATCCTGCAACAGATGAAGCAAATGCGAAATTCACTCAACCGGATTGAAAAACAGATGATAACTCTCCTTACTGCCCATTCGCGAAATGCATCTACTATCTATGTTGACGATCCACTAGTTCCTCCATCAAATGAACTCAATCAAGCAGCTCCACCTACCTTTCCCACTACTTACAGACAAATTATGTCACTAGAAAGCAAAGCTCTTAACCAAATTGAGGATTTCTATAGCTTCTCACATGGTGGAAGTCTTGCCGCTCGAAGAGCTCGAGTTCGAGGCCTCTACGGGGTTAAGTCTGGGCTCAGAGACAGACCAATCTAAGACTAATGAAAGTCAACCTGTGTGGTATACATTTCTGTAGTTTCTATGGTGAAAGCATGAATCTGAATATGCTAGTGTGTAGTTATATCTGAATGTGTTAGTATGTAAGTGTTTCCATTACATCATCACAATATAACTTTCCTGTACCGTAAAGAGGAAGAGATGTTGTTCAGCGTTGCTTCTGGTCTTTCTCCTGAGACTGAGGCTCCGCAGAGTTAAGAGGAAGAAGCTGGGTATTAGGATGAGAAAAAGCGACCACTTCATCGTCGCGAGGATGGACTAGACGAAACAGCACATATCCCTCGGGGGCGTTATGTACTGGGAGTTCTGATATTTTAGGTCGTCCGATGGCTTGCCTGCCTGATCTTGACTCATTGGACATGCGAATATCGAACTCATAAACGTTCTCGGTGAGGGAGTTTAATGTTGCATTAAGGTCGTAAAAGAAATGGGGTAGTGGAAGTCCGAAGATGTCGTACGCCACAAGGCTCCAATACTCTTGCCTATTGCGGTCGATCTTGCCCCTCACAGCCAGCTCCTGTCCAGGAGGAATAGTATAGCGCATGAAGTAATACTTGTGAATTTTAGAGGGCTGAGAGCCTTTGGAGCTCTTTTCCAAGTCGCAATGATAGAGTTTGTTTGGCTCTGGGGCGAGTTCTTGTCCCAAGACAGCCATGCGCCGCTTGCCCAAATAGAACAACAAAGAGCGAGCAGCCACTGTCAAGGCAACCGCGAAGACAGAGAAGAGAGCATTGAAGAACAAGGAAGAAGCAGACCATCCTCTCAATAGTATCACGCTTAACCAGACCAGCAGGTGGTAGAGAGCGATTTGCGCTAAAGTCGAAGGCAGAGCGGAAGGCTGGAGATGCAGCACAGCAGAGCCAGCGCAGAGATGCTCACTGCCTCGGATCACCTTTCCACTTGACTTTTGGACAATCTCAGGGGTGCGCACAACAGTGCCAGGGGGGACGAGGTAGTTGCGCATGACCACCATCCCTGCCGGAACAGACGAATCAGCCACGATGAGAGTCTCTGCTGAGGTCTCTGAGTGGGTCTTGTCAGGATGCTGGATGGTGATTTCAAACAGACCGCGGGATGCATCTTTATTCGCATGCAACTCCAAGGATTCCGGCACAGCGCCCAGGCCAGCATAAAGTGAACACGAGCTGAAGCGACTGGGCGGCAGCTGACCGCGTACAAGAAGAGGCTCCTCAAAAGGAACCTTTGTCCAGACGATGTTGAAATTGTTGGGTTCTGGCATGGTTCGGAGCAGAGAGATGAGGGAGAAGTCGAAGACGTGGGGGTTGCCGGGGATGTCCGAGGTCACTGTCTCGTGCACAGGATGATTCCTGCTGCCAACCAGTCGCCACAGTATCGGCATTAACAATATTCCCACGAGAACTTCCACCACAGTAAGCCATAATGGAAATAGTCTAATAGTAAGTCATAATTAATATCATAATTAATTATGACACGCCAGTTGGATTTCGCACGCACTGTAATCATTTGTTGACTTTGGATGCTCTAGACCCTGGCTTAGTCTAGAGGTCACATTCTATCCTACCCTTTGCTCGATCTTCTTATTGAAGAAGATCTTTGTTTGACTACAGTCATAGTCACCTGTATTATTCAGTTTTTAATTAATATCAAGATTTTCCCCATGCCATCACCCTGGTGTTACATTTCAACAGACGCAACAAAAGATAACGTTAGAGCAAATGAGCAATCGGCGTGAACTATTGTATCTCAAACATAAGTATAGGCCGGCCAAGAGCAAAGATAGGTTAGCAGTGGTGTCTTAGCCTAGACCCAACCTCATAAACGCTTCGAACTAGAGCTCTTCGATCCGCAAAATCCCATCATGTACATACCAAGTCATAAAAAGTCTCAATCGGATTAAGATCTTGTCTCGCTCTGAATCCGATTGAGACTTTGTATGGCTTAGCGCATTGTGGGTTATTGCCGCTCGAAGGGCTCGAATTCGAGGCGTTTATAGGGTTGGGTCTGGGCTAAGACACCACTACTAACCTAACTTTGTTTCTGGCCTACATTTATGTTTAACATGCAATAGTTCATACCTTCCCTTCTTATTGTTGGTGATCAAGACGTCAATATGACCCTCACAAGACTGCTGCTAGTATATCAGCACTGTGATGCGAGATGTCCCAGCAAACTGCTGCATAACGCTGAGGATGAACCCTTTGATAAAGCCTTAATTGGAGTTGAAACAAAGAAAAGAATGGTGTCATCATCTATTTCCAGCCAGATGCTGCAAACTGTTCCGACTTGTGTAGATCAGCTTCGCCAAGCTGTCTGTGCTGTGATTGTTAGTTGTTGTCATAGTCTATATGCCTGCTTGGTTAACCCTAACCGTTTTCATGTAAAGTAACATTTTGAACTTCATCATTGCGCGAACTCTTAACCTCAACTTAGCGCAATATCTTGGCTCACATCTAGATGCTCTCCAGATCTCTTAACTCGCCAGTTTCTTCTTCTTCTTCTCATTCTTCTTGTTCCAATTCCTCGGAAGGCCTTCCGATTCACTTGAAGCGGCAAGATGTTTTTCAAGGAAATTTCGCGTTTTTCCTTCTTTTAACTTCCAATTGTAGACTTTTCGGAGAGCAGCGGGTTTGACGTGCGATCGTCTTTGCGTGGCCAGCACAAAACCAAAACAAACCAAAACAAGAATAGAGAGAGAGAGACAGGAGCTGCTCACTATAGTCTACAAGGCATCCTCTTTGCCTTTCCTTGCCTTCCTTGGCTTTCTATTTGCCAAGGTTTTTTTGCTTTTCATTTAATCTTTGAATCTTGTAGTTATTGGGAAGCGGTGATGCCTCGAAGAAATGACATGAAGGATAGTGAAGAGTAAGTCTTACACCATCCCTTCTCAATCCTTCAATAGGCTAAGCATGATTGTTATTTGTCAGACAGGAGCCCCTGCCAGCTATTGACCCCAGCATCCTCAGCAGTTTGATCAATCAAGGCAATGCCACCATGTGCTCTGAGGAAGATCTGCGACTCCTCATGGAAGATGATGAGAAAGATCGCAAGAAACGACGTCGTCGAGGAGGAGGAGGAGGAAGTCGACAAGCCGCCACGTCTTCTAAAGAGGAGAAGCAGCCTCAGGGTGAGTCAGAGGGACATGTCAGTCCCAACACCGTATCATCCTCCGCTGGCAGCAGCACCAGCAGGAGAAGTAATAAGGTCAAGAAACATCCACAATCTTCTTCCAGTGATCGACCGACCTGTCCCGTGCTAGTGCGTGATGATCCTCGCGTGCATTATCCTCGCCATCTCATTCGAGCCTTCAACTCTTGCGACCCTCGCTTTCTACAGGAGACCTTGGAAAAGTATTGTGAGCCTTCCGTGCTGGGCATCTACAGACACATTGGCCCACATAATCCCTTTGGTGTGGTTTATCGCGAGTGTGATGGTATTGATGGTAACATGACTTTGTGGACTTCACTCTTCCAGTCCACACCTGACTTCATCTTCCGTCTGCTTGATCTGCAAGTTACTGTCGACCAAGAGAGTTCTTGCTGTATTGTATCCTCTTCCTTCGACATGCATGGCACTCGTATTCGAGACATCAAACATGTACAGGAAGATGATGAAGGCCAAACGCATTCAAATCAGACATCTGCTTCTCGAGAAGAAAGTAGTTACGAAGATGCTATAGATTCAGCATCCCAAGAGGGGACAGGGAGCGGTCGAAACAGCTGGGAAGCAGAGAACAACAACAACGTGGACATCTACTCCCTCGATCGAGATAGTTTACTTCGTCTACCTCAGACCACTCCTGAGATTGTAGACTTGCTTTGTTTATATGAGATCGAAGACTTTATGCGAGAAGAAGGTTGGGAGGCAAGTAGCAGTCAGGACAGTGACTTAGCCTCTGTCGAACAGCGAGGAGGAGTATTATCAGAGAAAGGTCCTTCAGCTGCGGAATGTGGTGGTGATGGAGTTGACGTGCAGAACCTCGTGAGCATCTTCAGCTCCGCCTCTCTGCAGCATATCACCAAACACGTCAAGCTCGTTGTCGCTCATCAACCCCTGCGAGAAAGTATTTCAGTGAAGTATTCTGGAACCTTTACCGTCTATATCAATGCAGAAGACAAAGTCTTCAAGTTCGAGTTCTTCTACAAGGTGGAAGAAGGTGTTGCAAAGAAGACACAAAGTGCTGCTATTTCCAAATAGTTCTCGGTTTATCTTATTTTGGTTTTGTTTTTGGATTCAGTAAGAGGCGGTAGGAATCAAAGTACCTACCCTTTCTCTTGAGAGCGATGGTTGATTGATTGGTTGGCTTTCATTCGTTTCTTTGGGCTTTTTCCAAAGATGGCGACTGTTGGATCGGATTAGTTTACGTCACGACGAGAGCTAACTAGGTCGGCAGCGTGTGTCATCTATCTATTGAGGTATTTTTGTAGTTAATAGAAGAAGAAACAGTTGTAGTGGTGGTAGAAGTTTTGTCGTGGTCATTAGTGACTCTGTCATGATTATGGCAGCCACGGTTGGCCATTGGTCTCGTGTTCACTTCGATTCATGTACTCTCTCTCTCTCTCACTCACTCACTTTCGGTTGATTCGATTCGTCTGTCAGAAGTCTGTCACTTTCTGTGTCTGTGTACGTCTCCATCTCTGTCTTGCGTTTGTTCGCCTTGTTGTGTGAATGAAACCTTCGTCGTCATATGCGATAAGTGTCATTTGAACGAGATGTGCTGGTCGCATTCTTCATGCCTTGACACGTTAACACTGCAAAGCATTATAATGATATTATCTCAGT
Organism: Ochromonas danica; assembly: GCA_015146655.1. Lineage (NCBI taxonomy): Eukaryota > Chrysophyceae > Chromulinales > Chromulinaceae > Ochromonas > Ochromonas danica. Next base: position 3,917 of record VKHL01000043.1, on the reverse strand, counting down.
TCAGTTCCCCTCTGTAGTAATATGACATGTAGCCAGATGTGGTGGAGAGAAAGAATGAAGTGTTAGTAGTCGTAGTAGCATTAGGTTAGCTTTGTTTAAAACTAACCATTCTCTTTCTTGTACATGTAGTTCTTATTGTGTTATATTAGTAGTAGGTCTCACAAGATGTTATAGTTGAAGTGTTAACTCCCACCTGCGGCTAGTAAACAGCGATTATACAGAGTGGTTACACTGTAAGAGCGTCCACACGACTCATCATCCTCTTATCAATGTAGGATGTCGATTAAGGTCCAGCAGAATCATAAGGTTGGATTACACATTGCCAACAAGCTATCTTCTTCTTAAGTTAAGGAAGTTTCATAGTTAACTTAAGAAGAGAATGTCCATGTCTTCTTCGTCTTGTCAAGCTAATCAATGTTAGTCTAACTGACCTATTGAGGTCACCATTTCTTCTCACCGCTATCGTTCATTACTACTATCATTGAAGAGAAGAAGAACCATGATGATGACCACCTTCCCTTCAGTCAGTATCGTCACCTTCTTCTTCTTCTTCTTGTTTGCTGTGCTGAGGCCAATGGCCGTGGCAGCAGTCGATGGTCCGCGTTACTTCCACCTGCCCACCCTCGAGCTGCAGCAGCAGGAGGTCTATCTTACACAGACTGCCTATGAGGAAACTGTCGTAGCGCATGCCTCGAAAGGGTCTGACCTGCATGCTGGAGACTTCCTCACTCATGCCGATGGTGTGCGCATTTTGAATGGCGGGCTGAAGGCCTTCTTGAAGAATGGCGATGGTGAGGCAGTCGTGCCAATTGTTGACGAAGAAGACGCACGGCATGGTGGCCATCGCCTACTCGGTTACGTCCTCATACAAATAGTGCAGCCTAGGAAGCTCTCCACACGGCGAGGAGAGATTGCCTTTGACTTGGAAGAAGGTGGACCTGCACCATCCTTGAAGCTAGGCAATCTAGTAGTGACGGGCGGGACAGTCAAGAGCACAACGGACCCTTCCTACCAGCCGCCGCCTTATGGGGGAGGTCCCTGTCTCACGGGTAGAGACTGCTTCAACTTCAACGGAACCTGCTCTGCCGGTCGCTGTGTCTGCGTGGGGCCCTATACCGGAACTTATTGCCAGCTGCTACAACCCGAGACTGCCGCTGTGGCCATGATGATGAAGAAGACACAGGCACGGCTAGAGACAAAGGTCAACACATTGCCAGGCCAACACCAGGCCAGCGGCAAAGCAGCCACGGGGGTGGATGCCTTCCAACTCAATAGAGACAGTGGAGGAGGAGCAGGAGGAGGAGGAGGAGCAGCTGCTACCTCGACAACTTCAACTAACAGCAAACCTCCTCCTCCTCCTCCTTCTAGCTCTTCTTCCACTGCGACTGCTAGTGAGGTAGAGAGGGAAGAAGAGAATTCTTCACAAGGTAGTGATCATTCTGAGGAGGTAGCAGGAGGAGGAGGAGGAGGAGATAGCAAGAAGAAGAAGTGAGTGGCTACCTCTGCTATTGCACTTGTCACAATGTCTAACCTCTGCATGTGTCTCACTGTGACAGGAAGAGGAAGAAGAAGAAACCTGCTGCTGCTCCTCCTACTGCTGCTACCTCTGCAGAGGCTGTGCTACACGATTGGTCCGCTGACGATCCCGAGACCTCCCAACCACAGCATCATCAAGAGAGACAACAACAACAGCAGAGAGAGAGACAGAGAGCCACGCCTCAAGAGAGCTCACCTGGTAGTGGTAGAGGTAGTGATAGAGGTAGTGGTGGTAGTGGTAGTGGAGGGGAGGGACTGTTTGGCGGGGGTGGGGGTGGGGCAGAGGCGGCGACTGTAGAGGATCTCTACGGGGCAGGCAAAGCCTATCCCGAGCCACTCACTGCAGGTCGACCCCCTGCATCTGTCCAACAAGATCGACATCGCAGACGATTGAATCGTGAAGTTTTCATTTACAGTGTACGCTACCGCTCTGGACCATTAGGTTTGATCTTTTCAAATCAGATCTCTAACGCTACGGTGGTAGAGAAAGTAGTGAAAGGTCAGCAGTCGGAAGTGTCAGATGTGAAGGAAGGAGATGTCTTGCTAGCTATTGACCAGTTCAACGTCTCTACCGCCTCTGCTAAGGTCAGTCAACGAGTGCTAGCAACACTACCTTGGCCACGCATCCTTGTCTTCCAAACACGATACAGTGGGGAGGACCCAAAGGCATTAGAGAAGAAAGTGCAAAGCCGTTCATTCAATGCTTCTATCCTCTACCCGCCTACCCTCGTAGGGGATGTTTCCTTCCGACTAGCAGAATGGGCAGCAGCTTTGAATCTGCGCCAGCCAGTCAGTGATCGTCTGCGAAGGAGAGGGTCAGAGGAGGAAAGAGATGACTTCTGTCCTATTTATCGTCTACAAAGCCCTCGAGAAGATTTCTTTGGATGTCAAGTACAAGCTAATGAGTTCTCCTTCTCCTCTGCGGTGGAAGACATTGTGGTACGTCATACTTCTCTCTCTGTCTCTTTCTCTCTGTCTGACAGTCACTCAATTGGATGATGATGATGATGATGATGATTGTGATGATGATTGTGATGATGATGATGATGATGATGATGATGATGATGATGATGATGTCTGTGTGGGTGAGGGATTAGGATCAGTCAGGCTTTGTGGATGGCGAGACAGAGATTGCGTCACCTTTCCTCGCTTTGCTAATGCAAGAGAGTAAGACGAAAGGATTCCTCATCGAGCCTCGCAGTGCGGCTATTATGAAAAGAGGATTGTGTACCTTCGTAGAGAAAGTTCGTCTGCTGGACTCTGGAAGAGGTAGTCTGGGCCTGGTGGTCAACACAGAAGACGAAGTCATCGATATGCCCGCTGGCAGAGAGAATCCAGGCGAGAGTCCACCTCCTCTTGGTATCCTGCGCAGCTCAGAAGGAGATTATTTACATCTTGCAGCACGTACGAATGAAGTGTGGATAGTTATTCATGAGAACACAGGAGGAGAAGGAGGTCTGTCTGCTAGCTGTCAGCGTGCTGTCCATGCAGTAGAAGACATCATTGACAAGTGGCCTCACTCTGTGCCTCCTCTGTCTGTTCAACAAGTTCGATCTAACAAAGCACCTGATCAGGATGCTATTCGAGGTCTGACAGAGGAAGGCGGTCGAGTAGCTCTGAGTGGAGAGAATGGCTGGGCCTTCTTCGACTATCACCTTGCTATGTTTGGCCCACAAGAAGTGCCGCTTGGACCTCATCGCCTCGTCATGGCTTTGCCTCCTTTTGGTTGTGATGCCAACGCCTACACAGTGCGTATCTCTGGAGCGATTGTAGCCATTCTACGTGGTGGTGGTTGTTCCTTTGGTATCAAAGTGATCAATGCACAGAAGCTTGGAGCAAAGGCTGTGATGATTGTGAATACGGATGATGTGAAGACGATGCGTCTCATGGCACTGCCTGATGAGATGCCTCTCATCCATATCCCCTGCATCATGGTCAGCCGTCGTATACAGTTCTACCTCGAGCAGCAGCTACGCGGATACTACCCTGTAGACCAGCACCTTGTCTCTATCCAGCCCACGGGTCTATTCGGGGAGTACGAGCAACGCAATGCTTTGAAGCTGCCAGTGAGACTACAGGTTTAACTTGTCATTACCCTCTTAGTGTGTCCTCTAGTTGATGTTGTTTGTTCAGTGTAATTATAGTAATCCCGAGATACATCCCGACATTGAGGCGTAATCACTAATCGTGATTAAAAGTTTAAATGATCACAAAACCAAACAGATACTGTAGATACTGTAGATCTAGTAGCCAAGAGATCACAGATGGCAAAAGATTCGCTCCAAGAGAGTCTCGATCTCTCGACCTTTCGGTAACCAGTACACCTCTGAGGTGGCTGCGTAACAGCCGAATGCTCTACCGACTGAGCTATCAGAGCGCTG